>JADBJO010014442.1:5000-30000 GCA_016801955.1 Conus betulinus | reverse complement strand
AAAGTAGGGCCTGCAGCTATTGCATGTATTAACCAAAGTTTCTGTGGAGCATAAGTTGCATTTTTTTTGTGGAGTATAAGTTGCATTTTTAAAAATATTGTTGTACGGTGTTGCTCTTTTTATGATTTTCCATGATATGCTGTAGTTTATTTTTTTATCTTTAAGTCTCCAAATGTATTTACTGAGTTCCGTTTGGTTTTTGTGGTTGAGCTTTTTTTTAAAATCTCGAAGGGCACTTTGATACTATTTATGATATATATATATATATATATATAGAGAGAGAGAGAGAGAGAGAGAGAGAGAGAGAGAGAGAGATTGAGAGAGAGAGAGAGAGAGAGAGAGAAAATGACGGAAGAATTGTTATCCTGCACTTGTTTTCCCCCACTATTTAATTGTTCAGCATTATATGTTTGCTCAGTCAGTGGGAGAAGATCTCTTAGGTGATCCAAGTAAAGGTTGTTCTGCACTATTCTTAGCCGCTGCCAATACTTGGGTTATTATAGAACAGCAGAGCTGACCACTCAGACTGTTCCGTATCTTTTGCTCTCCTCGCATCCTTGAATGGATCCTCAAGCGTTGTAGGCTCAAAGATTATCCACTGCCCTTTATACTTACTGTTTGCATAATGTTTTTGGTTTGTTTGTTTGATGTTTTTCAGCAACTTTTTTCCTGTCCACACTTTCGTTTTGCTTTATTAACTATCCTTTGCTGCTGCTGCTTTAACCCTGTGCTGAGAACACCACAGAGTTATGGACTGTGGTGTGTCTCTATTTGACGCCTAGAGCACAGACACAGTCAGCTGTGTCTCCCTGCCGAGGCCCGATCCAGCGGACGAAAGGCCTAGGAGCAGGCAATACCAATAGGTCTGTCGTCGGGAGGGATTGCGATGGTTCCGTCATGCAGCTAGTGAAGAGTTTTCTAGTTGTGATATATTTTTTACTTCCATGTTTCAGGTTTCTGAAAAAACCCCACCCCCCCCCCCCCCTTTTTTTTTTTTTTAAATTCAAATCTTTGCCCAGTGATTACTATAATGACGGAAGAATTGCTAGCCTGCATTTTTGTTTTCCCCCGCATTTAACTTTTCAGCACTAGATATATATATACATATTTGTAGCACCATTTTTTTTTACTTACAGAGCAGCTTGGTGTTCTCAATAACTGCAAGAAATATTGAATTATAAACAAAGCTTTCTGTTAGTCTCACATTATATCTTCCATTTGACAAGTCAGTCATATCTGCAGTGGTAACAGATTCTGCGTAACTGACAACTGTGTGCTTGAGTGGGTGAATTTTGAGTGGTTTCAAATGCTTCTCACAATGAACCTAGCAGACATAAGAGAAAGCTTTGTTTATAATTCATATTATATATATATGTGTGTGTGTGTGTGTGTGTGTGTGTGTGTGTGTGTGTGCATGTGTCCCTGCATTTACGTCATTCTTTTCTTTATTCCCCCCCCCCAACGAAGGTGGGAAGGCAAGCTCTTCAAAGTTAGAGTGTTTCCATCTGTCATTTCCAAAGACACTGTCTTCTGAAGCGAAAACAGTGAAGCACTGGTAACTGTGTAATGACGACGAGTTTGGGAGTGATTTCTCGGCCCACAAACCTACATACCTTCTTTCAAGCGTCGGCTGCTTTAGTGCGCTATTACAGGTCTCTGTGTGTGTGTGTGTGTGTGTGTGTATTGTGTGTGTGTGTGTGTGTGTTCAGTCTGTCAGAGCGTGTATGCGTTGTTTGTCTGTTGTGTGTGTGTGTGTGTGTGTGTTTGTGTGCGTGCGCATAAGTTTGCATGCATGTGTTAGTGTTGTGTGTGTGTGTGTACCACCTGTGTGTGTTTTGTGTGTGTGAACAAGGAATGCTTTATCGTCAATGGTTACCCAGGCTTATTGCAGCAAAAAATTTCAGAAATTCAGAGATGTCTTTTTGTCTGTTTACCACCTTAGTGTTTTGAAAAAAAAATGCACCACCTTATACCACCTCTAAGTGTTTTGAAAAATGTAATACCACCTTAGTGTTTTGAAAAATGTGATACCACCTTAGTGTTTTGAAAAATGTAGTACCACCTTAGTAATTTTGAAAAATGTAGTACCACCTCCTTAGTGTTTTGAAAAAAAAAAAACCAAAAAAACGTGTTTTGAATGCCACCTAAGTGTTTTACCAATGCATTACACTTTTTGTCCTCCGCTTGTCTCCTCCCAGCCCTTTCTCCACCATCTTTCCCTCATCCCTCCCCCTCTTTTTTCTCTCTCTTTCACCACACCTCCATCTTCTTTCTGCTTTCTTTCTTTCCATCTTTCTTGTTATATTAACTATTATATCAACTGATCAAAGAATAAAATGGGTTGAATTCCGAGGTGTCCTCTCACAAGCATCAAGCTTCAGACAGTTCCTGGGTCATGATTCATGATGACCGTATAGAGGACTCACAGTCTGAGAAAGTCTTAAGGGCGTGAATGCGCTCTTAGAGTCGCTTCTTCTTCATAAGAAGTGTTCAGACTTAAGGACTCATCATGAACACTGGCTCTGGTTGTCAGTCATTTTCATAATTACATTACCACGCTGTCTGCATCTGTGTTGCGGTTGTTGTTGTTGTTGTTGTTGTTGTGTGTGTGTGTGTGTGTGTGTGTGTGTGTGTGTGTGTGTGTGTGTGTGTGTGTGTGTGTTTTGTTTTGTTTGTTTGTTTCATCATTCTTTCTTTCTTTGCTTGTTTGTTTGTTTTGTAAGTCTCTTTTTTTACGCCATTCTTCACGTTCTTTCCACATAAAGTGAATGGAGGCAGGCAGGTGGGACACGAGCAGAAAGTGTAGGGGTGAGGGGGGGGGGGGGGGGGGGGGGGGGGGGGGGGGGGAAGCTGCTGTTTGGAGTGTTTCTATCTGTTGTGCCAGTTTTGCTGATCTTTGAAAACGAATGGACTTCTCCGGTCATATTTTTTTCTCCTGAGAATGATCAAATTTCAAGTGACTACCCGCACCCATACACACACACACACACACACACTCACTCACTCGACTCCACTCACCGGACCCACTCACTGCCATACCGCACTGAAGTCATGATGATTATGAATGCTACCTTTTTGCTACCTATCGTTTATAGCCCTTCATTTGTCAAATGCGTATTTCCGAAAACTCTGGCTTGTTCTTTTGCTTGTTTCTTTCCGTCTCCTGAAATCTCTGTCTGACTTTTTTTTTTTTTCTCTGTCTCCTTGTTGTTCATCATTGGTTTATACTTTATTTCACCTTCTTTATAACACCAACGTTATATTCATAACTGTCATCATATCTATCATATTTGACTTTACCAATGGCAATAAAATAGCACCAACGTGCATTGAACTGTGAGTCTCGTTGAAAACAAACAAACAAACAAAAACAAACAAAAGAAAATATACACAGTGCATTATGGTGCCAACAGTTCCGCGTCTGAAGCAGTCATCACTTATGTCATTTCCACTCCCCTTTTACGTCACTGTTTTCATTTCTCTGTCTTCCAACAGGTGGACAAAAGAAGCTTTCCAGATTCAGGCTTTTTTATAATGTTAGTTCATGCTATCTTCTGAAATAAAACACATTCTTCACTCACGTGTGTTGGGACGGTTAATGACCAGTCTGAAAACGATTTTCTCCTGACTCACCAACAATATATTTCATCCACATGTCGATTTGTTGCGTGCTACTTTCATTGATTTAATCGGGCGAGTCTGGGTTTCATGATCAATGGGAATTCTTTTCTTTTTCACCCCCCCCCCCCCCCCCCCCCCCCCCCCATCTCACTTTACCCTGCCTACCATGCATCATAAGCCTCACTCATTTTCCTTTCTTCTCTCAACCCCCACCCAAGAGTCCTCTCCCACTACCCCCCCCCCCCCCCCCCCCCCCTTTTTTTTTTTTTTTTTTAGAAGCTGATCAGTTGAAGTGGTAAAGAGCAAGACTGCTCTTAATGATATCATAATAATAATGTTAATTTTATAGCGCGCCTATCTTCTAAAGATTAGGGCTCTAAGCGCTTTACATATATTATAATAAACACTCTCGTTTACGCAACAGGCTGCCTACGTGGGTAGTGCCCACTGAGGAGATGCCTGCCGGAGCATCATTTAATTGTTTCCCTTATCGTCCGTTCAACATCCTGCGCTCGGTTTCCTATTTCCTTCATTCTTTCCATTTCTCACGCACGGTGCATTCTGTGTGTAACGTGTCATCCATACCAACGACCAAATGGGCCTCCTCTTCCGACAGCTGGTGATGGGATTTGACGTGTGTGCAAGATGTTATGCGTGCGTTCACACACGGAACCTCGGTTTATAGTCTCATTCGAAGGACTGTGTAGGAAATGGAGTCAGAACCAATGTTAACTCCGAGGGAAAAATCCTCCTGCACCGAAACGACCCGGCGGAGATTCGAACCCGCAACCCCAGGATCACCAAGATTACGAGTCCGGCACTCTACCCAACTGAGCTATCCTGGCCCTCCGGATATCGATGTCTGATTTTTTTTTTTTTTTTAAGTGGCTGTCTCCTCTTTCACGTCTCATAGTCCATGGACTTAAAACTGTAGTGAGCTGAAACGAGGATGCCTCTGTCTCTGATATCACAAGTCAGGAAACTAGGCTTCACCGTAGCAGTGTGCAGTTACATATGTACAGTGTCAGAACACGAGTTACCCGTACGTCTGACCATTACTTCATCGGAAAAATGAGCTTTAATCTAAGTGTGTGTGTGTGTGTGTGTGTGTGTTCACAGCATATCTTTTTCATTCACTTTCTTTCTCCCACCCTCCTCCCTTTCATCACCTTCCTCTAGCCTGCACCGTATTTTTATCCATCATTATCAATGAGAAAAAAAAAATCACCAGCTTAACCGTTAAATATGAAAAAAAAAAAAAGTCTATGAACTTAACCCATCATATACTCCAATTTGGTAAACGATCAAAAACAAAACGGATTGAGTTCCGACCTAAAACACGCAAATTTTCAGACGAGAGTTCTGACGTCATATCATATGACAACTAATTAATCTGTTTTTTACGTCATTCGTGACGTTGTTTTCCAGCGCCACGATCTGACTGATGCCTGGAAAAGGGGAGGCGAGGAAGGGGGGCAGGGGGGCAGAACTCTTCAGATGCTAGGTGTTTGTATCTGCTGCTGTTTTACCTCCCCTGCCACCCCCCCTCCATCTCCGCTCTCTTCTCTCCTCCTCCATCGTCCTCCCACCTCTCGTCCCTTACCCCATCCCTCTCCTCCCTCCTGTAAGAATTGTATCTCTCAAGACGTTGAAGTGTGAGGTAGCTCTTGCTCACATCAAGGAAGTCTGAGCTATCAGCGGGTGAATTGCCCTGGCTGTTTCCACCAACAGAAGGGTAGTTTTTCACACATACACACACACACACACACACACAGGCACACAGGCATGTACAAGGGGAGAGAGAGAGAGAGAGAGAGAGAGAGAGAGAGGAGAGAGAGAGAGAGAGAGAGAGTAATAGACAAACTCACAGACAGTGAGACAATCACGCACGCCCAGAGAGAGAGAGAGAGAGAGAGAGAGAGAGCACATACCTACCCATTGATGAACATCGTTTCTGTTTTTATCTGAATACTTGACGTTTCCGCCCACAAACAGTTGACGATCATCTGTTCATTTACATCTACCCTACAATGTTTGTGCTTGTGTGGTGCATGCTCGCGTGCTAGCATTTGTTTGTGAATGCACAGGCTTCTGTCTCTGCCATCATTATTTATTTTGATTTTATCGCTGTAACCCCTTAAAGTTTTGGAGAGGGGAGAGGGGAGAAGGGTTGTTGTTTGTTTTTTTTTTTTTTTTGGAAAATTATTTGTCATGTGCAAAAGGCACATAAAAGGAGAAATATCAAAGAGTAAAAAAAAAAAAGGGGGGGGGGGGGGGGGGGGGGGGGCCCACAAAACAATGTACCGTCAATTACAACACTAAACTCAGGAAGTATCTTCAAAGAGGTTTATTTCTCTCTTTTTTTTTTTTTTTATCCCCACATACCTTGAAGATCAGACAAATCCTATTCAGGTGACAGCTGCAAAAATGCAAAGATTCAAAGAACAGTGCTTACCTTCCCCTAAACCCTGCGCCCCTTCCTCCGTAGCCTCCATCCCCTCTTCTTCCCCCATTAAATCGTAGATCAAAGTGAACTAACCAGAGTTAATTGGCTTCACGTGCTGGTCTTGTCAGGCGCGGGTTCTATCCCTTCCTAACGTCACCTTACGTCATACCCACGCTTCTCTAAGCAGGCTTGCAGACAGCTGTTCCGTTCTTGGAAACAACACACAAGAAGGGTAACTCTTGCCCCCATTTCCGTTCCGGACGAGGGTCGGTCCTTGAACAGACTAAGCCTACTAATGAAACATTTCAGATGTGAAATAGAATTTTTTTTTTTTTTTTTTTTTTTTTTCAAAATTTCAAAATGCGGAGACACAACATTATCAACAAAAGCGTCAGTGTCAGTTTCAGTTTTCTCAAGAAGGTGTCACATCATGCGGACTAATCCATATACGCTACACTGCATCGGTGAAGTTTCGAGACCACGCTGCGCTTCATTTAAAACCGATGGATAAATGAGTTAATTACAAAGAAACGACAACATCAAAAGACATAGACAAGCAAACACATTCAAAGTTGTGCTGCAAGACTATCAAACAAATGGAGCCAGGTCAATTTAAATCATGACATTTGTAGCCCGACCAACAACGAAGGCCATATTCGAGCTCCAAGCAAGTTAAAAACCGGAACTTTACACATTATAATGCCGAGGCAACAAAAAAAAAAAAAAAATCCAAACCACGCACTGAAGTTTGAAGACTGATTCGAGGCAGTGTCTCCTCAATCATGCTGTCAAGAAATGGCAGCACAAAAGCAGCTGGTGTCGACTGCGAAGTTTTCTACTGGCAAGACCTAGATTTCGAAAAGCGCTGGTTTTACTTTTTCTTATTTGCTTGAGTGTAATTAATTATATAATCTCTCGTTTACAGGCTGGGATAGTGTGTGTGTGTGTGTGTGTGTGTGTGTGTGTGTGTGTGTGTGTGTGTGTGTGTGTGTGTGTGTGTGTGTGTGTGTGATCATTACGAGTGATTGCAAGCAAGCTGTATCGATTCTCTTTCCTGGGACCTCAAAGAAGCACATCACTTTACATGGGAAAGATTGGGGCAGCCATTGTTTACCGCACTGTTGGAGCTCTTCTTCCAAGTGATCCTGTTCCTTTTCCATCGTCACAGACGGAGACACTGATACTGACAAGCCCAGGGACATAGAAGTCTTCAACCAAAAGGCGATTTGGACATCTGTAGATGCAATATAGGTTATGTCTCTTTTCGCATGCTTCTATCCATTTTTTTGTCTCTGTCCGTCTCTTTCTGTCTGTCCATCTCACACCTATGCAAAAGGCTTGTTCTAGGAGATAAACTAATGGACTGTATGCACATCTTTTTTTCTGTCTTTCGATCATTCAGTTTTACCTTTTTCTTCTTTTTTTTTTTTTTTTTTTTTTGGTTCGTTTTGTTTTGTTTTTGCTCATAAGTGTGTTGTTGTTGTTGCTGTTGTTGTGTTGTTGTTTTGCTGCTGCTGTTGCTAATGTTGTTATTTTGCTTCTTCGTTTTCTTCTTCTTCTTTCTTCTTCTTCTTTTTCTTCTTTCTTCTTCTTCTTTATCTTCTTTATCCCTCTCTTTATACTTTTTCGTTAATACCTTCATTTTTAACACCACTTGGGCATAAAGAAAGGAAACGTGCACTGAACTTTAATTTAATAAGACGTTTAGCAAGGAATAAAAGCGAATTTGGTTTCGAGTAAAAATGAAAACAACCATCAGTAGACAGTATGTTCTGATATAGATACATTGGCAGCTGCATTAACCAAGCTTCAGGTGCGTCATTTCCGGTCCTCTTTTACGTCCCTTTTTTTCTGTATTCTCTCTCCCCAAAAGGTGGCAAAACAAGCTCTTCAAATCTGGAGTGTTTCCAAATGTCATGTTTCACACACTATCTTCTGAGGGAAACCAGGCTTTTCACACACGGTAACTCGCTAATGAAGGACGAGTTTTAGAGCGAGTCTGTGTTTTTCTTCCTGACCCACAGACCTACATACTTTCTTGAAGTGTCGACTGGTAGAGAGAGAGAGAGAGAGAGAGAGAGAGTGTGTGTGTGTGTGTGTGTGTGTGTGTGTGTGTGTGTGTGTGTGTCTGTGTGTGAGTGTGTGTGTGTGTGTGTGTGTGTGTGTGTGTGTGTGAGTGTGAGTGTGTGTGTGTGTGTGTGTGTGAGAGAGAGCTAGAGAGCAAGGTTGCGTACGTACGTGTGTGTATTTGTGTGTGTGTGTGTGTGTGTGTGTGTGAAGTCTCTTCTACGTAGTTCTTCCCGTTCTTTCCCACGTAGATGAAAATGAGGCAGGTGGAACGGAAGGCAGAGAGAGGGTAGTGTGAGAGGGTGGGGGGAAGGAGCTCTTGAGAGTGTTTCCATCTGTTGTGCCAGTTTCGCTATCTTAGAAAAGAATATAGTTCGTTCTTCGGTCTCTGTTTTCCCATGGAGAATGATCGGGTTTCACGTGATTTTTCCGCCTGACCCACTGTCTGCCATAGCGCACTGAAGTGTTGGCTGGTCTCTCTTACGCTTTTGCAGGATGTATACGTCATATTGTGAATGGTAACTCTTTTTCTGCCTGTCGTTCACAGCTCTTCTGACATACGGTTCATCCGAAAACTGCCGCCGCTTCTTCTTTTGCTTGTTTCTTTCATTATTTTACCTTTCTTTTTCCCGTTAACAGTCACATTATCATCATCACCACTACCACTTTTGTCATCACCAATAACAATAAAATATCAATAACGTGCACTGAACTGCGATTCTCATTGAAAACAAAACTCCAAATAGGCCCAGAAACTCAACACGATACATTCTGGTGCTAACAGTTTGGCGTCTGAATCAGTCATCACGTACGTCATTTCTACGCCTCTTTTACGTCACTGTTGGCATTTCTCTGTCTTCAAAAAAGGTGGAAAACAAGGTTTCAAAATGAGATTTTTCATAATGTGTACTTATGCTATCTTTATGAAATAAAAACACATTCTTCACACACGTGTGTTTTGGCCCGTGATTGAAAGTCTGTAAGCGAGTTGCCCATGAACCGCTAGCGAATATACTTTATTGATGAGTCGACTTGTTTGATGCTGCTTCTACAGGTCTAGGCGGGCACGTGTGAGTTTCATTATCGAGAGGAATTCCTCTTTTATTTTGTTCACCCCCCCTTGCCAGTTTCCTGCCCTTCACGTATCCTAACTCACTCCTTTCCCCCTCCTCTCTCAACCCCCACATCAAACCCTCTCCATTAATTAGTTGATCACTTGAAGTGGTAAGAGCCAGGCTGCTCTCATTTATATTAATGTCTAATCTTCCTTTCTTCTAAAGCGGTCGTCTTCTCTTTCATGGTTTGTAGTCTGTGAACCTAATACTGAGTGAACTGAAACGGGTGTGCCTCTATATGATATGGTAAGTCATTAAAGTAAGCTTCAATGAAGCAGTGTTCAGTTATAAATATACTATGTTCAGAAACCGAGTTTTCTCTTTTTGTCTGACCATCGCTTTATCTAAAAATATCAGACGTAATCCTGATGGTTTGGGGGCGTGTTACCCATCCTCTTTCATGTTCTCCCCACCCTCCTCGCCTCCATCACCTTCCTCTAATCTGTACCCCAATTTAGCTATCATCATCGTCAAAAACAATCCTCAGCCTAACAACAATGACATAGAAATAATGAATTGAGCCCATCGTATACTCCATTTTAATAAACGCCTTCTGGAAAATATGTGGAATTCCAATGTAAATCACACAAACATTCATCTTTCTTCAGACGAGAGGTCTGGCATCGATCATATCACACAGAATTTATTTGTTTTTATGTCATGCGTTACGTTGTCTCCCCCGTCAGCGATCAGGCTGGTGGCACTCAAAGGGGAGGGAGGGAGGGAGGATGAGTTGGAGGGGCAAGAAAGCTCTTAACCTACAAAGTGTTTCCATGCTGCAGTCTGGCACTCGGATCTTTGGAAACATGCCTGATTCTTCAGACACATTTTTTTTTTCCCCAGTGAATAAACGGTTTCCAAGCGATTTCTTCCTGACCCACTCACTAACTGCTACAGTTGACTGCAACGTTGACATACTGGTCTACTTTGATTTTAAAGGTTGGGCTGACGTGTGTCTATAAGTGTGTGTGTGTGTGTGTGTGTGTCTGTGTGTCATGGTACTGACGAGTTCTCACTCTCTGTTTTCATCTTTGCATCTCCTGCCCTCCCTCCACCGCCACTTGCTCCTCCTCAATCCCCCCCCCCCCCCCCCGGCCCCTCTGCCCTCCACCTCTCGTCCTCCCCTCCACCCTGCCCTCCCTCCCGCAAGACTTGTATCTCTCCAGGTGTTGAAGTGTGAGCTAGCTCTTGTTCACAGCAGTGAAGTCTGAGTGATTGGCAGGTGAATACCCCTGTCTGTTTCCACCAATAACCGAAAAGTTAACCAAATTCGGCCAGTCCGGTAGCCCGACATGTAATATCTATAATCCAAGAAGCAGAGTTGAAAAAGTGAGGTAAAGTTTAACCAATCTAGTTTTGAATTCAGCTTCTTTCCGATCAAAGTCTACTTCATGTTCCACAGAAACGAGATATAAATCCAGTCGTTACTAGCAATATATCACAAGATGCAAAGCATATAAACGTACTCCCAGTTTATCTTGAATACGCATGAGATATTCTATAAGAGAGGAAAAAACCGTCTGGGGCCCTTATAGCCATTAGCAACGACTATTCTGGTAAACATCGGCCATCATCTGTGACCCATAATGAACATAACTACAATTTTTCAGACAGATCGGCTAAGTACTTTCTGAGATTTTCCATAAGGAAGAAACTGTTAAGGGCCGTTATAGCCTTTAGTAGCGGCTATAACGGGAAATTAACACATCAGGCATGATCCGTGACCCATAATGAACATATCTACAAATTTTCAGAAAGATCGGCCTGGTACTTTCTGAGATATTCCATAACAAAGAAAAACCATTATGGGCCCGTTATAGTCGTTAGTAACGGCTACAACGGGAAAAGAAAATCATCGAGCATCATCCGTGACCCATAATGAACATACCTACAAATTTTCAGAAAGATCGGCCTAGTAGTTTTGTCTGGAGCGATAAGAACACATTTTGACCACGGACGGACGGACGGACGGACGGACAGACAGTCACACAGACAGCATTTCTTCGTTCTCATTGTAAAGTAGGCTACTCCCTGTTCTATAAGAACTGGGGATGCAAAAAGGCAAAATTTTCCTAATTACGTTCAGCCCGCATTCTCTGCTTTTGCTTCCTGCTCCAAAAATGGTAACTAAGCCTAGCAGGGACAGCCATCCTAGTTATAACTGTCGGCTGCTTGTTGTGTCTTAAACTGTATGCACTGTGAAAAAGGGTTTCAGAAATGTAGGCATGTGTGTGTTGAGCATGTGTGTGTGTGTGTGTGTGTGTGTGTGTGTGTGTGTGTGTGTGTGTGTGTGTGTGTGTGTGTGTGTGTGTGTGTGCGTGGTTTATGTATAGCATAGTCTGTAGTTGTCAGTCTTTCTCTATGTCAATCTTGATAAACATGGCAATAACTGCTTTTTCTTGGCATTCTCTCTCTCTCTCTCTCTCTCTCTCTCTCTCTCTCTCTCTGTGCTGTGTTTTCTGAAACCTGCTGAGCAAAGAAATAGCAGACGACATTTTAGCTTTGGACGGATTTGGTGTGCCACTGAGAATGGACAGAGACAAGCGCGTGACAGAGAAATCAAGGGAGGGAGGGGTGTGTATGTACGTGAGCGAGAAGTGGTGTAACAGTGAGAACGTTAAAGTGCGTCGTCAAGTGTGTACGCGTGACGTGGAACTTTTAGCAGTGTCACTGCGACCGAAATACCTGCCACGTGAGTTCGGACAGCTCTTCATGACTGTTGTTTATGTGCCACCATCCGCAAATACTGTACGTGCAGCTGCAGAAATCACGGACTCTGTTCACGCTCTGCAGGCCATGTCACCCGAACGCACCGTGCTTTATCCTCGGAGATTTTAATGACTGTGACCTCAATTCAAGCCTGCCTTCTTTTAAACAGTATGTGTCATGTTTTACAACAAGAAAGGATAAAAATACTTGATTTATGCTACTGTAATATACCATCTGCATACAAGTGTGTTCAGCTCCCCCTGTTGGTCAGTCTGATCACAATGCCATTCATCTCTTGCCAGCTTACAGACCAAAAGTGAAAACACAACCTATCACTAAAAAAGCAAGTGCAGTGTTGGACACAAGAAAGTGTTGATGAATTACAGGCTTGTTTTGAATGTACAGATTGGAATTTGTTTTTGAATTCTAGTTTTGACATTAACGAAGCCCACCGATGTTATTTCCAGCTACATTTCTTTTCTGTGAAACACATGATTGTACCTACTAAAAACTATCAAAATATTTCCCCAACAACAAACCCTTGGGTTACAAAATCTCTGAAAATAACTCTAAATGAGAAAAAAAAAAGCTTTTCAATCAGGCAATAAAAAGCGATCGTAAGGTTGTACAAAAGAAAACTGCAGACGGAGATTGAAGAATCAAAGAGAGCTTACAAGGAGACAAGAGGAGGAAAAGTTGAAAAACATGTTCCAGAATGGAAATATGCGAGATGCATGGAAAGGAAATAAAAGGTTTTATCAGGTTCAGGTAAATGTGTTCAAACCAAAAATATTAGTAAAACAAAAAAAAAAAAACAGCAAAAAGAACAGAAGCAATTTTTGCAGAAAAGCTGAACGATTTTTTACTGTAGATTGATGATGAAAAGATTTTAGTAAGAAATTAATTAAGGGAAGTGAAGGAAAGAAGAACTCCAAAAAGCAATGTTAAAAAAAAACGATTGTTGATGGAAGTGATTCTGTTGTGATTGAGGAAAAATGATGTTCAGTTGTTTTTCAAACGTTTAAATGTGAGAAAGGCCAATGGGGCCCTGATGATATATCTGTGGAAAATTGTTGAAGGTGTGTGCTTCTCAGCTCTCCTATGTTTACAGTCGTTTTGTTTACCTGGTCACTTAGAGAATGTATAATTCCTGTTTTATGGAAAAAAAAAAAAATGCCACTGTATGTCCTGTTTCCCAAAAACAAACGCAACCCAAAGCTGTTTAAAATGATTACCGACCATTGCCCTCACATCTGTTTGCAATGAAATGTCTTGAAAGAATTGTCCTCAGTTATGTTTTAAAAAGATAGACTACACAGTACAAGAGACCCGTTTTCAGTTCGCATACCAACAGAAACAGATCAACAGATGATGCCACACACTCACACACTTCTCCATCATGCTTTTCACACCTCGAAAAAACCTGCCTCCTTTGTACTTTCTCTTTATTGACGTCTTCCAGAGTCATTTTCAATCAACTGGCGCACCCCCAGGGTTTATGTTTTATCACCAGTGCTTTTTTTACTCTGTACACAAATGATTGTTCAGGAAGTGATTGACCAAACTTTTGTACATTAAAATATTCAGGATGACTCAACTCAGCACTTGTGGATCTTTCCAACTCTGATTCTGTTTACTTCAAGGGGAGGTTCAAAGATGTTGTTGTGACTGGTGCGATCTCAAACTATCTTGGATCTGAAATGTGTAACAACGAACGAAAAGAAATGTTGATTGATTTAGAAAGGTAGAAGATCCAAAAAAAGCTTTTACCACCCACTGTTTATCAAAGGGTGCTGAAGTAGTAGAGAACGTTGTTGAATCATACAAAATATTTAGGAACTTTTATAGATAATAAGCTGAATTTTAAATTCCATGTTGAGGAGTATGTCCACAAAAAAAAATGTCAAACCAGATTATATTGTCTTCGCAAGCTGCGATCATTTCATGTGAATACTGACATTCTTCGGGACAACATTATTCATGCTTCTGGCGAATCTGTTCTAACTTTATCATTAGTGTTGGGTATGGGGGTTGACTGTTGAAAAAGTTGAAAAGGAGGCAGAAATTGTGCTTGAGAAAGTGGAAGTGAAGTGGTGTTGGAGGAGAGGGGAGAGGAAAAAACGTTGGTGGAGGGAGAGACAAAAAGATTCTGGAGTGAGGAGCTATACAGATGCCGCCGTGTTGGTATTTGTAAAGCGAAAAGAAGATTACGTGGGTGACCAGACCCACGTTCCTTTGCAAATCACCAGTATAGACCTTCTTCAGGTCAGGACGAAGATATCGATCGGTTTAAAATGCAGGAAAGTGTCAGATTTAAAACAAAGTTAGTTTTATTCCCCTGGTCCATTGATTTCATGAAACCGAGAAGAGGGAAGAGTTTATGTTGAAATCTATCCAAATTCCTCTATATGGATGTATGTCATATGTGGAGAAAATGGATAATGGTGGCTAAAATTAATTGTGTATTTGCTGGGGAATGTGTGGGACCACCAAATAATTTCTCCAATTGAGATAAGTAACCTTACTTTTGACCTTGACTTGATTGCTGACTCTTTGCTCTGACTCTCTCTCTCTCGCTCTCTCTATCTCTCCCACACTTTTTATAGTGTTATTTTGCATTTTGGACTGATTTACCTACACACCCCCTCCCCCCCTCCCCCCTTCCCCCCCTTCCTCCCCCCCCCTTGCCACCCTTACCTCCTTTCCCCCCTACCCCCACCACTTCAACCTTCCTGACGCTTCCGTGACCCATCCACCCCTTTCTCCTTTTACCCTTCATTTGTTCCGTGTTGTCCTACTCTTCACTAATTTATACAAATTGGCCGTTTTTGGTTTGTTTTGTCCAGCATTTGGCAGCACATCGACAATTCGACCATTCTTCATCCATCAAGCATCAGCATTTAGCATTCAATAATAATTAGTTACTCTCCATATCTTTATGTCATCACCCACCATTTCGTCAGCAGAGCAGCGTCAATCAACCATGATCGCCATTAGGCTAGTTGCTGTTGTTGTTTGTAATTGGTTGTTGGGCACTCACATTGCGTATTCAAAAACACACAGCCACACAACACACAGACGGCTAGCCGCGTGTGGCGCGCGCGCGCTGGCGCGCACACACCCAACACACACACAACGCACGCAAACGCAAAGCATACACGCACACACGCACAACCCCACGCACGCACGCAGCACGCAAACGCACGCACACACGAACACAATAACACCCAACTAACCGCACGCCACGCGCATCACAACAAACATAACACCCGCACACACAAAACACGCCACAACACACAACGGCGCACGCACACACACACCCACACACACACACAAACACACACACTCACACACAACACTCACACACCCACACACCACAAACCACACACACACAACACACACACCACACACACAACCCATTGTTCAGTGGTATGGGGACAGAGGAGGGGCAGGGAAAGGAAGGGGGTTTGGGGGGTAATAAAGTGGACTAATTTCGGCTGGGGACTCTGGGCTGAGACATGAGGAGTAAGAAAAACAGTGTTGGCATACTCGCTCACTTTGTATTGACATTTTTACTGTTCTTTCTCATTCAAATAGTACAACAGAGAGAGGAGAGAGAGAGGGAGGAGACCGGCGAGAGAAGAGGAGAGTACGAGTAAGAGATTGATGGAAGAGAGAGAGAGAGGACAACAACAACAACAACAACAACTCACCAGTCCATTTTTTTCCCCTAGTGTTAGGGAATGCAATTTTCCTCCGAAACGCTTTGTGACATGACATCATCCATGCCAGCTTGCAAGCAACGAGGTGAAAAGGGAGCGCAGAACATGTCAAAGGACGCGCTCTTAGGGGGCATCCTACCAGTTGTCAGAACCCACAAAGATCGGAAGCACACGGGCGTCATCCTCATTCTTCACATGAGTACCTTTTAGGACAGAGGCATTCAGTGGTGAAGTCGTTCAAGACGGTTAACTGGGAAGCCGATCCACGAGCTGGTTATGGATTGTCGTTATCACGCAAGTGTAGCCAGTGTGGTTGTATGACCATGTTTCGTGTTTGGTTGTTGGTTTTGGGGGGCAGCCGTGGCGTTTACCTTTGTCTCACGCTTGAGCTCCTTTACATGAGGTTGAAAAGGACAAGGAAAGAGATTCGGATGTTACAATGAAGGCGTACAAAACAGCTTTGCTAAGCAACGAGGTGAAAAGGGAGAGAACCACTGTCCAAGAGACGCGCTAGGGGGCATCCTACCAGTTGTCAGCACATCACAAAGATCGGAGCACACTGGCGTCATCCTCATCTTCACATGAGTACCTTTCAGACAGATGCCTTCCATTGGCTGAAGTCAGTCAATGACGGTTCACCTGGGAAGCCGTCCAAGCTGTTACTGGTGTCGTTATCACGCAAGTGTAGCCAAGTGTGGTTGTATGACCATGTTTTCGTGTTTGGTTGTTTGTTTTGTGGGTCAGCCGTTTCCCTTCTTCTCACGCTTGAGCTCCTTTACCTGGAGGTTGAAAAGTACAAGGAAAGAGATTCGGTTGTTACAATGAATGGGTACAAAACGTTGGCAAGCCATGTTATACTGTCTCCATTATCCTTGCTGATATCTTCAAAAGAGCACAAAAGTCAGTTTAAAAACTGTTCAGAAACTGTCCCTTTTATATAAACATTGAAGGTGATAGCATCTTCAAATCCGTTTGTACACTTTAACGCTAGAACTGAAGGGAGAAATACATGCTTACTACCTGAAAAAAGAAATCCAGTGATTTTCCAAAAACCCTTCTGTTTTCCGTGATGGGTTTTAGTATTATGAATACAAATCATTTGTATATAATCGAGTGTAAAGATGTGATTGCAGCAGCAGAGATATTGTGACAATGATTTCACGTCTCCTCTGACAATTAACAGTTCCCATCCTACGAACAGATTTACAGGGGCGGATTATTTTCACCAGAAGGGGAAATGAAGTCGTTTGAGAGAGAGAGAGAGAGAGAGAGAGAGAGAGAGAGAGAAAGAGAGAGAGAGAGAGACAGACAGACAGACAGACAGACAGAGAGACACAGACAGACAGACAGACAGACAGACAGACAGAAGGCTGGGTTTTTTTTTCTCTGTTACCAACACTGGTTAAGGAAATGCTGTTGTACTTGGGCAAAACAGGGGTGCAAAGCCTGGTCTGCCTACATGTTCTATAGTGTTTGCTGATGATTGGTTCTATAGTGTTTGCTGATGATTGGTTCTATAGTGTTTGCTATTATCTTCTATAGAGTTTGCTGATGACATGTTCCATAGTGTTTACTGGTGACATGTTCTATAGTGTTTGCTGACATGTGTTCCATAGTGTTTACTGATGACATGTTCTATAGTGTTTACTGGTGACATGTTCTATAGTGTTTGCTGATGACATGTTCTATAGTGTTTGCTGATGACATGTTCTATAGTGTTTACTGATGACATGTTCTATAGTGCTTGCTGATGACATGTTCTATGGTTTTACTAATGACATGTTCTGTAGTGTTTGCTGATGACATGTTCTATAGTGTTTGCAGATGAAATGTTCTATGGTTTTACATATGATATGTTCTGCAGTTTTACTGGCAAGTTCTATAGTGTTTGCTGATGGCATGTTCTAAAGTGTTTACTGATGACATGTTCTAGAAGAAAAAAAGAAACACCCGAAGGTGCTGGGGAGGACCCAGAGAAGCACTGTCTTCACCTGCCTTTAGAGCAGTCCTGTACCACCCGTGGAGGCCTGCGCTGTGTTGACGATGGGTACAGGCACGCGCAGGACACTCCATTAAGATATCAAGGGACATAACTGCTCCTGAAGAGAGGTAAATCAGGCTGCAGGATGCAACTCATAACAGCCTTAAAGTAGCAGCCCCCATGGGTGTACCAGCCCGTATTTCATGACTGCAGAGCCCACCGGCGAAAAACACCACCCTCCAGCTGTCGAGCACACCCCCACAGACCCAACCATCCCTGCCCACGGACAGATGAAGACAGTGCCACTCCAGACACAGCCAAGCTTTCGCCATACGGTCTTATGTGCCCTCAAGAGAGAATCCAAAGTTTTGCTGACAGGTCTATAGTGTTTGCTGATGGCATGTTCTAAAGTGTTTGTTATTGACATATTCTATAGTGTTTTACTGATGACATGTTCTATAGTGCTTGCTGATGACATGTTCTATAGTGTTTACTGATGACATGTTCTAAAGTGTTTGTTGTTGACATATTCTATAGTGTTTTTACTGATGACATGTTCTATAGTGTTTGCTGATAACATGTTCTATAGTGTTTACTGATGACATGTTCTAAAGTGTTTGTTGTTGACATATTCTATAGTGTTTACTGTTGACATGTTCTAAGTGTTGTTATTGACATATTCTATAGTGTTTACTGATGACATGTTCTAAAGTGTTTGTTATTGACATATTCTATAGTGTTTACTGATGACATGTTCTAAAGTGTTTGTTATTGACATATTCTATAGTGTTTACTGATGACATTTTCTAAAGTGTTTGTTATTGACATATTCTATAGTGTTTACTGATGACATGTTCTAAAGTATTTGTTGTTGACATATTCTATAGTGTTTGCTGATGACATGTTCTATAGTGTTTGCTATTATCTTCTATAGAGTTTGCTGATGACATGTTCCATAGTGTTTACCTGTGACATGCTCTGTAGTGTTTACTGATGACATGTTCTATAGTGCTTGCTGATGACATATTCTATAGTGTTTGCTGATGACATGCTCTATAGTGCTTGCTGATGACATGTTCTATGGTTTTACTGATAATATGTACTGTAGTGTTGCTGATGACATGTTCTATAGTGTTTGCTGATGAAATGTTCTATAGTGTTTACTGATGACATATTCTATAGTGTTTGTTGATGACATATTCTATAGTGTTTGCTGATGACATGTTCTCTTGTATTTGCTGATGACTGACGGCATTTGTTGATGCTGTTTTTTTTAATACCAGAATAAACTCTATGAGATGTTTTTAGCAGTATACCCAACTGTTTCTGTGTCCGTTTTTATTGTCGATTTTTTAAATTGAAATAAATGCATTGTCTCAATGGTCTTTAACAAAAGGAACAGACGTATTATAAGCATAAAAAGCGATATCAAATCAAACAGAAAGGAAGGACAAATGGAAAGAAGGAGTAAGGTTATTTAAAGACATATGCAAACAAACACAGAAAAAAAGCAAATGTATAAAGACAGGTAAACAGAAAGACGACAATGAATAAACATCGAACAAAAAAAAGCAAACAAAAAAAACACGACGAAAAAAAATCAGTAAGAAGCAAATACTGACGTTCAAACAGAGAGAAATCACCTCTAAAATGCAAACAACAGAAACAGAGAAAGTAGCAAAAGAACCCTGAAAAAAAAAAGCAGAAAAAAAAAACAATAGACAGACAAAACAAACGCAATCGAAGCGGCAGACAGAACAACACAAACCAAAACTAGAAGAAGAAGAAAGAGAAGAAGAAGAAGAAGAAGAAGAAGAAGAAGAGGAACAGAAGAAGAAGAAGAAGAAAGAAGAGAAGAAGAAGAACAAAAGCAGTCAGACACAAAACAAACCGACCCAAACTGAAACAGAAACAGCAGCTTTAAGGAGAGACCCTAATAGACAGACAGACGAGCAAAGCTTTGACGCTTGTCATCCTCTCTTTCATCCAGGACAATATCAGAGCTGGGAAGAGTTCAGAGAGGTGAAATCCCACGCACTGCCGACGCACACGTCATGCCAGACAGCGTCAATAGGAAACGACCAAGACTGCCGGAAGAACTGGATCCTGAAGACAACATGTCCTACGGGGCTTAACTCTCCCACGCTGGCTCTATGTTTGTAATTCCAGCAAACACACCACACGTGGAAGGGCTTTCAGCGAACAGGTGCTGAATTCAGTAAGTGTGTGTGTGTGTGTGCATGTGTGTGTGTGTGTGTGTGTGTGTGTGTGTGTGTGTGTGTGTGTATGTGTGTGTGTGTGTGTGTGTGTGTGTGTGTGTGTGTGTGTGTGTGTGAGTATATGAGAGAGAGAGAGAGAGAGAGAGAGAGAGTGTGTGTGTGTGTGTGTGTGTGTGTGTGTGTGTGTGTGTGTGTGTGTGTGTGTGTGTGTGTGTGTGTGTGTGTGTGTGTGTGTGTGTGTGTGTGTGTGCGTGTGAGTATATGAGAGAGAGAGAGAGAGAGAGTGTGTGTGTGTGTGTGTGTGTGTGTGTGTGTGTGTGTGTGTGTGTGTGTGTGTGTGTGTGTGTGTGTGTGTGTGTGAAGTGGCCCATTTTTCACGTTCAACGTTGAGTTCAAGTTGTCTTTCCCTCCTCCGTAAAGTAGTAGTAGTAGTAGTAGTAGTAGTAGTAGTAGTAGTAGTAGTAGTAGTAGTAGTAAACATTCTGTCATTAGATAGAGAGAGTGTGTTTAGTCAAGATTGCGTCTGTTTAGCACTCTGAACGCCTGGGTAAAACTCTCGTTGTTACTGAATTAAAACATGTAAGAAGCCACACACACACACACACACACACACACACACACACACACACACACACACACACACACAATTACTCACACATACTCTCTCTCTCTCTCTCTCTCTCTCTCTCTCTCTCTCTCTCTCTCTCTCTCTCTCTCTCTCTCTCGTACAAACAAAAATAAAGAACACACACACACACACACACACACACACACACACACACACACACACACACACACACACACACACACACACACACACACACACAGATGTGACACCACCAAAAAATCTTTCTACACAGGTTTTAGGACAGAAGAATCCAATACTTGAGAACATAAAGGGAAATAACTAGGTGTGGGGGAAAAAAAAAAAAAGGAAACTAAACAAAGCAGCATGGGAATTGAAAAGAAAAGAAAAGAAAAGAAAAGAAAAGAAAGGCAATGCACAGAATAGTTAAGAACGTTCGAAAGGAAACAAAATGAAAGAACGAAAGGCTTAGAAGAATAGAGAAAAAAAAAAGACAGAAAGACAGAAAAGGCATTGCTATTTCGTTTTTGTTTGTTTTTGATTGTTTGCTTGTATTTTGTTTGTTTGGTGTTTTGTTTTGTTTCGTTTTGTTTTTTTCTGAGATCAAGGTTTGAGTTGTTTTCTGCATGGAGGAAACAGAGCTAACAGGAACTTAGACACTCGTTTCACATGTTGTGCATGCAATGAAATAACCTCATTTGACACGTGTTGTGCATGCAGTTACAGACCCATGCTCTCTCTCTCTCTCTCTCTCTCTCTCTCTCTCTCTCTCTCTCTCTCTCTCTCAAAAGCAAACAAATTAACTCAGCAGATAAATAAAAAAACATGAAACCAACCCTGTAACTTTATTTTGGGGGACCAACTAACCCAGTTCCAAGTTTGCACGTGATCCTTTTGAACTGACACCTCTACCACCCCTCCCTCACCCCTCACCCCACCACCGCTTCCCCGACCCCACCCCCTCCTCCTTCCCCCAACGTTCATGCGTGTACCATCCACACAGCGCCTCTGCGCGTGCTTCTTCAATCAGGCGTGACTCTCGTTCCACTCCATTAATCCGTAATGCCTGGAAATAGCCCTTGTATATACCACGCAGACAGGAAAACGATGAGTGTGGTTGTGTGTCTGGCTACAGTAAACAGACCTATGAGTTGGAGATCACTTACATATAGTTTTATCTGACTTGGGAGAAAACGAGCAACGTGTGAGGCTGCGGGATGCACACGGCAGTTGTTTTTGACGGTGGCAGAGTTCGCCAGTGGGCTCTGCAGTCATGAAATGTGGGCTGGTACACCCATGGGAACGCTCCCCTAGAGGTTCTGTCGTGTTACATCCAGTGAAAATGACACGATAAGCACAAACCGGGTAGCAATTATGTCCCTTGACGTCTTAATGGAATGCCCTGTGCGTGCCTGCACCCTGTGGTGAACAGAGTGCAGGCTTCCAAAAGGTGGTGCAGGATTGCACCAAGCTGGTTTGTTCGGCAGTTGAGGACAGTACTTCTCTGGGTCCTACCCGCACCTTCGGGTGTACCTTTTTTCTCTTCATATACTTTTTTTTGTCGGACTTGGAAAACAAAAGAGTGATAACAAGGGATATGGAGAGAAGAAAAGGGGAGAGAAGACTGGGGGACCAGAAAAAGGGATGAATTAGTAGTAGCAGTAGTATTTTCTTTTTTTTCTCTCACAAATTAGACGAGAGACAGACAGACAGACAGACAAAGAGAGAGAGAGAGAGAGAGAGAGAGAGAGAGAGAGAGAGAAGCAGAGACAGACGCAGACACAGAGACAAAGACAGACAGACAGACAGACAGAGCGTGTGCTTCCATGCATGTGTGCGTGCATGTGTGTGCAGATGTTGGTGTGTACGTATAATGACAAAAAGACTGCCAGTGTCAATTAAGGTAAATATCTAATCAGACTTATATAAAACAAGAGGTAATGTTAAAAAGCAAGATTAGTATCAGAAAAAAGTTTCAGTTATAGACATGCCTGATAAACACGGTAAGAATGCCCTAAAAGCACACATTCAAACAAACTTTGACGTTTTTATATATTTCACCACGTGCCACATATGCATTTTGTTGCAGCATTATATTCAGTTCTGAGACCATCTAATTTTGTTTTGATAAAAACGTTGAAACAAAATCTCTGTGTTAATCACATTGATACATATCAAGAAATTGCAGGTGGTGGACGCCTTTAACAGAATTAATACTGAAACGTTGACTATTCTGTGTTTTAACGTGAGAACTAAGCTTATTCTGACTATTTCTCATACAAAACGTAATGGGTTTTAATACTGGCATCAAAACCATTTGTATATACCCATCACTTCAGGTACGAATATAGATCTTTTTATTTTCTAACGAAATGTGATTTTTCCAATTTCAATAATGGAATAACAAAAGCAGACCCGTCCTCTTTATCTTATGTATTTTATTCTTCATTGCTAGTAAGCCATATGTAAACATTCTAAGATGGTTGAATATTTGTTTTTTCTAGATTCATCTTTGCTGAATATGATAACTAACCAAAGACAGTGGACCAACAGGACTTTTCCACCAGTCAAAATTCCACTAGAGCGACAAGACTAGGTATTAGCCGAGGGGATTTAAACTCACAACGTCTGGTGTGAAATCAGTGCTGTATGCAAGCGAACCAACAAGGAATCCAGCTACTGGTGTATTATTACAACGTTGACTCGAAGTTAGGGACACGATCAATAATTCTCTTCATACATGGATCGGTGGGTCGACCCAGTGGTGAAAGCGATTTAGAGAGGACGTCATCTAATGGACTGGGACCACAGCCATGGTTCACTGCTGATGGATGTCACGTGCTTGGCACGCAGGTGCAGTGGAAGGGAAGAGAGGTGAGAGGGGATGATGGGGATGGAGAAAGGACGACAGAAGCCATGCAGACCGATCACTATCAGCTCAGACGATCTCTTTTCATCTCGGTGCCAAACTTTCCTTTCTCATAATTCTGTTCCCATGTCGTTGCAAGGAATCATTTGTCTTTCCAAAGTCATTGCCAGGAATCGTTTGTCTTTCCAAAGTCATTGCCAGGAATCGTTTGTCTTTCCAAAGTCATTGCCAGGAATCGTTTGCCTTTCCAAAGTCATTGCCAGGAAATGTTTGCTTTTCCCAAGTCATTTTCAGGAATCGTTTGTCTTTCCCAAGTCATTTTCAGGAATTGTTTGTCTTTCCCAAATCATCGTGAGGAATCGTCTGTCTTTGTCAAGTCATTGTGAGGAATCGTTTGTCTTTGTCAAGTCATTGTCAGGAATCATCTGTCTTTGTCAAGTCATTGTGAATAATCCTTTGTCTTCGCCAAGTCATTGAAAGTAAACATTTGTCTTTGTCAGTTATTGAGAGGAATTGTTTGTCAAGTTATCGTGAGGAATCGTTTTTCCTTGTCAAGTCATTGTCAGTAACTGTATGCTTGCACATTGATTCCTCCCGTTCTTTGTTTATTCAACACAACATAACGTCATCAAAAATTCTTCAGCAGCATTTTGGCTACCCTCGGAATCAAAGCAATCTCTCTCTCTCTCTCTCTCTCTCTCTCTCTCTCTCTCTCCTCTCTCTCTCTCTCTCCTCTCTCTCTCTCTCTCTCTCTGGGGATCCCTGTAGCATCAAACTGACCACCGGGTTCCTCCAGTCCTGTGGGCTGTGTGTCAAGGCTGGGATGGCTGCTGTCTGTTCTCTGTCCTCGTTTGTCTGCCTGCCCCTCCATCCCCTGCAGTCCAAGGCTGGGATGGCTGCTGTCTGTTCTCTGTCCTCGTTTGTCTGCCTGCCCCTCCATCCCCTGCAGTCCAAGGCTGGGATGGCTGCTGTCTGTTCTCTGTCCTCGTTTGTCTGCCTGCCCCTCCATCCCCTGCAGTCCAAGGCTGGGATGGCTGCTGTCTGTTCTCTGTCCTCGTTTGTCTGCCTGCCCCTCCATCCCCTGCAGTCCAAGGCTGGGATGGCTGCTGTCTGTTCTCGGTCCATTCTCCACAGCCGTCACTGCCTCGTTTGTTTCTTTGTCTGCCTGCCCCTCCACCCCCTGCAGTCAGCAGGCCTCTGGAGGATGGTGTTGGGGTCAGCCAGGCCATTGAATCTCGTCACAGGGACTGATGACCACAAGGTGAGCCCGTTGGCTGACGTTGCTGGCTGGACATCAGTGGGTCCATTCATCAGGCGTCTTTGTCTCATTGCTGTGGGACAAATCTCCACCTGGTGACGACATGGCCTTGTGTCCCCCTCAGGGAGAAATTACCTTTGTCTGCTGCTGCCAACATCGCCATTCACAGATAGGATTAGGTCTTATACAGTTCAGTGGGAAGATCACTGGCTGTCCTCGTTGCAAATAGAGGTACAAAAGGGTACACGTGCACACCCGCCCACAAGCACGTATACACACGCATGCACATACTACTACTACTACTACTACTACTACTACTACTACTACTACTGCTGCTGCTGCTGCTGCTGCTGCTGCTGCTGCTGCTGCTGCTGCTGCTGTTGCTGCTGCTGCTGCTATGACCACTC
>JADBJO010014441.1:43802-47684 GCA_016801955.1 Conus betulinus | reverse complement strand
GCCTTCCTCTCCTCCTCCTCTTTGTCCTTCATCCTCTTCTTCCACTTCCTTCCTCTCTCTTCGTCTCCTCTCCTCTCCTTCTCTCCTTCATATTCCTGCCCCTTCTCCCTTTCCCCTTTTGTTTTCCACCTCTCTCCTCCCTCCTCCTCCTCCTCCTCCTCCTTTCCCTCCTTCTTCGAGGATCGTTCTCCCTGTTTTTGGATTTGTTCTGGTACTTTTTATTTATCTGCTGTTTCCGCTTAGCTTGGCGGCTGCTCTACTTTATTTTCTGAAGCAGTTTTTTTATTAATTAAAAACTAGACAAAAAACCAAAAAACAAACAAAACAAACACACCAAAAAAAAAAAAAAAAAAAAAAAACAAACAGAGCGCGGAGTAAACGCCGTACCTAACACACAAGACAAAAGAGACAGTCAGATTGTCGACAAACGCCTCTTCTTCTGGCGTCACAAGCAAACAGATCCCTACAACACGCAACCGAACATAATCTCCTGATCAACAACAACCAGCATGAGAATGACGATGTGTTAAAAAAAAAAAAAAAAAAAAAAAAGGTGACCGCTTTCAGTAAGTCATGTGTTAGTAACGAAACGCTGCACTCTGGTTCAGGGTTGTTGTTGTTGGGCTTGCTTTTTTTTTTTTTTTTTCTTTTTTTTTTTTCTTTTTTTTTTTTTTCTGACATCTAAAAAAAAAGATAAAGCCCTGCAACTGGAAGATGTGGGAAGAAGTAGAATTATAAAAAGCGACAGAGAAAGTGCTAGGAGCGTGAGTCAGACAGGGAGACAACTAAGGGTGGAAGCCAGGGGAAGGCATGCAGCGGATACATTGAAAACAGATTCTTGGCACAGTGGGGGCAATATCAGGGGCACACCTGAAACACAACTCGGGTTTTTAAGCTTTGGGTGGTGGTGGTGGTGGTGGTGGTGTGTGTTAGATGAGTGTGTGTGGGTGTGTGTGTGTGTGTGTGTGTGTGTGTGTGTGTGTGCCATCTTGAGTTCAAATGTGCAGTTATTTCTCTGTGTGTGTGTGTGTGTGTGTGCGTGCGTGCGCGCGCGCGCGTGCGCGCCTCCTTGCTCTCATATATGTTGGTTAGTGTGTGCGTGCGCGCGCGTGTGTGTGAGTGTGTGTGTGTGTGTGTGTTGTGTGTGTGTGTGTGTGTGGTGTGTGTGTTGTGTGTTGTGTGTGGGTGTCGTGCGCGTGGAGTGGAGGCTAGGGGAAATGGGGACGGGGGGAGGGGGTGGGGGCAGTGTTGGACTGAAGGCAAGGAGCATCAAAGAGGGAGCGGGTCGTAGAGCGCAGGTCTGTGTGTCGTGTGTGGCCCAGGTTTGTGAGGCCCTGCGCACTTAACGCGAATCATTGTCGCTGCTGCGAGGATGGGCCGATGGATTTTGCAAGTGCATCCGCCACACGGTACGTCCGTAAAGACGCTTTCAGCGTCAGCGGCATAACACTTGCGTCTCGGTTTCGTTCTCCGCCTGGCAGGGCTGGAAACTTCTGAGGGAAGCATGCAGCACATTGCTCCCAGACCATTGTTTACTGGAGACCCGTTTCTTTCATCTTCCGGCTCCGCTTCTTTCGCCTGTTTTCACAGATGTGTCGCATAAAACTGGGGAGGACTCGGGGGGGGGGGGGGGGGGGGGAACGTTATATTTGTAGGAAATTAGGTAACCGTAGACAGTACCTCTTTCAGAGTTAACCTACTGCACAAAACACGTTGTGTTGTGTGAGATGAGATATCCGAAGACTCTACTTATTTCGGAGTTCACCCAGCTGCGCACGTTTTTTTTTTTGAGACAGGACTTAACGAGCACGCCAGGGGCTCTGTTTGAAGTGTTGACAGGCCAGTTTTCACGCCTGCAACCAAGGACCTCACATGACAGATCCCTAACATACAAACCCTAGGTGTGGGGAACTGGACAGTCCTCTCCTCTCGGAGCTGGGGATCAGATGCTGGTCATTTCTGGTCCACAGTCACTTGGCCAGGACTAGAGATCGAGACTGCGTTGGGAAGGACAGCCAGGAGGGTGAGGGGCTATGGTTGATGATGATGACACGGGTGTCTCCTACAGAAGCAAGCCGCGACACTCAACGGTTCCCCAGTCAGCTTGGCCACAGGATGTCTTTAACACTCAACACATCAAGACGTGTGGGACACAGTATTCCGACACCTCTGCTTTCCGTTCATGAATGTCGTGTCGGATGTATTCTTTTGACACACGTAACCGTTTTTTGAATTGTTTATCAAGACATGATATATTGCCATTATTTTAATCATTATTATTATCACAATATTACAGTCATTATCAACTATCAGATCTGCTGTCATTGGGCCAAATTAATGCGATTTGATATACAATCTCTGAAGACAATTGTTTTCTTAAGATCCCCCCCCCCCCCCCCCCCCCCCCCCCCCATTTCAAGTCGGCAAGTCCTGTGAGACTTGAAGAAAATTGCGGCCCCATTTATTGCGCGACTCGAGTAAGTGACTGCCCGGCATGAATGAATCTGTACAGCTTTGACAGGCCCTGAAATCCCCCCCCCCCCTCTCCATTCCCTCCAACTGCTCCGCAGGGAGAGGTTCACCCGCAGGGTAGCAAATAACCGGTCCTGACAAAGGGCTTAACGACCGATGAGAGACCAACAGTTCCACTCCATGGGTGATTGGGATTTGGAAGAACCTTTCAGACGGCGTGCTACGTTGATGGTCCCGTCAGGCATCCTCTCCATCCTCTCTCCATAACCCCCCCCCCCGCCCCCCCCCCGCCCCCCCCCCCCCCCCCCCCCCCCCCCCCCCCCGTCTGTCCCGTGGTGGTTTCACAATGGCCAGGCTGGGCTGGCTTAAGGCTGAGAATGCGATGTTTCAGGCTAACGAATGAAAGGAGTAGTGTTGAAATCATGAGAAGAAAACAAACAACAACAACACAAATAGTGGCTAGCCTGTGATGCATGTTATTTGATATTCGCAAAGTCATGCAAGACTTTCGCTGTGCACGTAGTTTAAATTAATATAAAGCTATATGAAGAAGCTCTCTGGCTGTTTAAAAAAAAAAAAAAAAAAAAAAAAAAAAAAAAAAAAAAAAAACGTAGTCGAAGTCCACCTATGGAGACATTTCAACAAGAAGTGTATAAGATGATCGCACGCCGATGACACGCATAAAGACTCTCTCCGTGGCCCAGGTCATCCTGACGCTAAGATAGAGAACGTGAAGGGCGGTTTTTTTTGTTGTTGTTTGTGTGTGTGTGTGTGTGTGTTTTTTTTTTTTTTTGGGGGGGGGGGGGTTGTTGTTGTGTTTTTCGTTTTGTCCGTTACTGATCAAGTAGGATGTAGGCCATCCATGTGGGAAGTGTCATTTGAATAGGACAGCTAACTGGGTTGGACCTATGTTCTGCGCTGGTAGCTTCCTCTTCTCTGTGACTCTTTTATTCTCTCCCCGTTTTTTTTTTTTTTCTTTTGCTGTTATTTTGTTTTTGTTTTTGTTTTACTCTATGTTCTGTCACTCTCTTTTATCCCCCCCCCCCCCCCCCCTCCCCACCCCCTCCCCGTGGTTTTTTTTTTCCACTTTTTTCCTTTTTCTTTTTTTTTTTTTTTTTTTTTTTTTGGTCTTTCCTTTAACTTTTTTTTGTCACTCTCTTTTATTCCGTCCCTCTTTTTTCTTTATATATATATATATATATATATATATATATATATATATATATATTGGTCATCTTTTGCTCTGTTCACTTTTTTTTTTCCTTTTTTTTTTTTTTTTTTGTCTGTCTTTCTTTCTTCTCGTCAACGGTTTGTCTGCACTTTTCTTAATATTTCTCTTTTTTTTTCACAGTTTTTTTTTTTTTTTTTTCTAATAAAACTTTAAAAACTTTATGACACTCCAGCTTATTC
>JADBJO010014441.1:33802-38802 GCA_016801955.1 Conus betulinus | reverse complement strand
TTTATTGGTACCGTATGCACGTGACTTGGAACCCTGCTTTATGAACTGGAAGAAACTGGAGCGAGAGAGAGAGAGAGAGAGAGAGAATCATGGTAGGCCACAAGGTAGTGTGGGTTTCGCCCCTTTGTTTTATGATCACCCTCGGATCTGATGACTGCTCGTAAAGGGGAAAGTCACGGTCACCGGGAGTGCGGTCGCATGATTCTGCACCCCGCGCCCCTCAAGATACGGACTGGTTACGCTGAGGTGAAAGGTGAGAGTGACGTCCTCTTAGTCCGAGACTTCTCACCCAAAGGTCGAACTATTTCCGGACGGAGATCTGCACTGTAAGCCAGTCTCGATGTTAACGAAGGTGGTTTATGACGCTCCGCTGTAAACCCACTCGCCCTCGTTTGTGTGAAAGGTCTCAGACATAGCGTTGCGAAATGGTTTCGCGCCAAATGCAAGTGAAATGTTCATTGTCTCGTTAGAAGGATTGAATGTTCTTGTCTTGAATACTCGGAAAGACTGCAAAACTCTTTTCTTTTTTTCTCCCCCCCCCCCCCCCCCTCCCCCCCCCCTTTTGATTTCTTTTCTTTTTTTCATTCGTTTTCTTCCTTTTTTTTTTTTTCTTTTTTTTTTTTTTTTTTCTTTTTTTTCCTTGAAATCAGCAAACATCGTTGAAAAGGGGTCAGCTGCGTATTATTGGATGCCTTCTTTCCCACCGATGTTCTACGGCTGCTCGTTTTCAAAAATTCGCTCTTGTTCTCAGGAAAGGTAGTTTAAAAGAATCAAAGACGTCTGTTTTGAGTGGCTGCGGCATCGTTTCAGGTCTGATATTCCGTAGAAAATTGCCTCCAGACGCGGTAAAGCGGATGTGCTAAAATGTTTTGACATTTAAGAAAAAAAATGTGCGGAACGGAATTGCCAGGCCGAAGTCATAAACTGGCTGGAGCACGCGCAGTGTCGGCTCTCTCTATCTCTCCTCTCTCTCTCTCTCTCTCACACACACACCACACTCACCACATGGACATACTGCAAACATGATGTCATGCGCGTGCGTTGACGACCCCCCCCCCCACCCCGCACGCGCACCACACACACACCGCACAACACATCCACTGCATCATAGAACGAGACAAATGGCCAGAAAAAGAAAAGAGGAAAAAGGACGGCAAGATGGAAAAAAAAAAAAATTTTTTTTTAAAAAAAAAAAAAAAAAAACAAATTTAAAAACCTTAAAAAAAATTTTAAAAACAAAAAAAAAAAACATTAAAAAAAAAAAAAAAAATATTTAAAAAAAAAAAAAAAAAAATTTTAATTTTTTGAATAATAAAAATTTACAAAAACAAAAAAAAAAAAAAAAAAAAAAAAAAAATAAAAAAAAAAAAAAAAAAAAAAAAAAAAAATTAAAAAAAAAAATTGGGAAAAAAAAAAAAACAAAAATCACCCAAAAAAAAAAAAAAAAAAAAAAAAAAAAAAAAAAAAAAAAAATAAAAAATAAAATTTTTTATTTAAAAAAAAAAAAAAAAAAAAAAAAAAAAAAAAAAAAAAAAAAAAAAAAAAAAAATAAATAAAAAACCAAAAAACCCACCCCCCCAAAAATTATAAAAAAAAAAAAAAAAAAAAAAAAAAAAAAAAAAAAAAAAAAAAAAAAACAAAAAAAAAAAAAAAAAAAAAAAAAAAAAAAAAAAAAATTTAAAAAACAAAAAAAAAAAAAAAAAAAAAAAAAACAAATTAAAAAAAAAAACAAATAAAAAAAAGAAAAAAAAAAAAAAAAATAAAAAAAAAAAAAAAAAAAAAAAAAAAAAAAAACAAAAAAAAAAAAAAAAAAACAAAAGAAAACAAAAAAAAAATAAAAAAAAAAAAAAAAAAAAAAAAAAAAAAAAAAAAAAAAAAAAAAAAAAAAAAAAAAAATAATTTATAACGTAAGTATAAAAAAAAAAAAAATTTAAAAAAAAAAAAAAATTAAAAAAAAATAAAAAAAAACAAAAATTTTTTTTAAACAAAAAAAAAAAAAAAAAAAAAAAACAAAAAAAAAAAAATTAAAAAAAACAAGAAAAAAAAAAAAAAAAAAAAAAAAAAAAAAAATTTATAAACAAAAAAAAAAACAAAAAAAAAAAAAAAAAAAAAAAAAAAAAAAAAAAAAAAACAAAAAAAAAAAAAAAAAAAATAAAAAAAAAAATTTTCTTAAAGCCGTCTACACTTCAGGCGTTCTGTCTCTCCATTTTGTCAATTAGCTGAAATCCCCCCCCTGCGCGCATTTTTTCCTCGCGTAAAGTAGACGGCATCAACACGTTTGATCTTCTTGATGCTCGCTCGCATCATTACTCGTATATTCCCCCCCCCCCTCCCCCTCCCCCCACCCGGCGACGTGACGAGATGACACAGCTCTTAGCGTTACGTGGGACATGTCTTGTTTTGTTTTGGTATCGTGTGTCCACCTGTATCGCGATGTCTTTTCGTTCTGGCTAAGCTGGGGAGATTTCCCCTGCAGTTTAGGACATTCGGGCCGGCCCACGCAGAAAAGTGAATGGGCTTGTGGGGGGTGGTGGTGGTGGTGGTGGTGTGAAGGTGAGGCAGAGGGAAGGAGAAGGGGGGGGGGAGGAGGGGGTGTTGGGGTATAGGGAGATGGGGTCGGGGATGGGGGTGGGGGTGCTAGGGGAGAGAACTTTCCAGCACACACAAAACTGTCTTCTTCGATTTTTTTCCTTTCCTTTGTGAATGTTGTGATCTGGAATTGTGGAATTTTCTTCAGAATTGAACCAGCTGACTCTTCTTTTTTTTGGTTTTTTTTTTTTTTTTTTTTTTCTTTATCTCCACCCCTAAGGAGTTAATAACTGTCTTGAGGGAAAGGGGTGGTGAGGGGTGCGAGGATCGAATCGGTTACACACGTCGTGTCAAAAGCCGGACACAATCACGTTTCTTCCCATTTACGTTGGGGAGAGAGATGGCAGGGTTTTTTTTTTTTTTTTTCTTGTCTTTCTTTCTTTTCTTTTCTTTTTTTTTTCCCCCCCCCCTCCCGGATGAGCGGCGTACGTCTGTGCTTTTGCCCGGTCCGGCTCCGGGTCCACTACGCATACCGACGCCCTGGTAACGCTGTCGTCCGACGGGTATGCATAGAGAATAAAACAAACAGAAAAGAAAAGACAGACAAAAAAAAAAAACACCCCCCACAAAAAGGACGGTCTAAGTGAGTGACGGTTAAAGATGAATTTGAAGTGTAATGAATAGCGAAACCGTCAAAAAAACGTAGACAAACGAGTGTTTTGTCTTGTGATTCGTTCGTCAGCGTTTTCCTGGCGGTTCGCTATTCATTACATTTCAAATTTGTTTTGGATCTCCGCCTGCATTCGCCTCACTGTGCACTAGAAAAAGATGAAATGTTATTAGCACAGAACTTTCCAGAACGCCGGGTGGGGGTGGGGGGGTATTTTGTAAATCGACAGATTCCCGATGCGCTCACGGGGGAGTGAGTATACAAAACATTATGTTGTAGGCAGCAGAATTGCTGCAGCCTAGCCGCGCGGGATGATCAGGGAAGACCGTGTCCCACAGATCTCCAGCTGCTGCCACCATCCCCTGCCCGTACTGTGATGGGTCTTTCCGGGGGCGCAGGTCGGCCTGACCAGCCATCTACGCACTCACCCCCAGGTCCCAGGATGACTAGATGGTTCTTCCGTCGTCTCGAGGACAAACAACACGCAAACCTACAACACACATGGACCGCTGGGTGTAAACGCTTTCTCTCGTTGCAAGGGACGGCGTGCACACTCTGTTAACAGTACAGCGTGATCCTAGGAAACGGAACCCAGATGGGGAGAGGAGAGAGAGAGGACGCGGAGAGAGGATAGCGAGCGAGGAAGACGGAAGAGAGGAGAGAGACGGAGGAGGGCGAGAGAGAGAGAGAGGAGATAGAGAGAGTTTTGGAGGAGGAGAATCGAGGTGAGAGAAGAGAATGGGAGAGAGACGGAGAGAGAGAGAGACAGGGAGAGAAGAGGAGAAGAGAAGAGAAGAGGGGCGAATAGGAGGAGGGGGACGAGGAAGGAGAGAGAAGGAAAGGAAGAGGAGAAGAGGAGAAGCGAGAGAGAGAGGGAGGAAGAGAGAGAGGGATGAAGGAAGGGGAGAGGAAAGAAGAGGAAAGAGAAGAGCAGTAAATAGATTGGGGAGAGAAAGAAATAGGATATGTAAGGGGACTGTTTTCTGGAGCGAGAATGTAGAAGTGGAGAGGGGGGGGAGAGCGAGAAAGGGGACAAAGTGGACTGAGAGGGGAGGAGGGGAGAGGGGCTTTTTTGGGATTGGCTTTCTTATCATGGGGTTGGCCGTGGTGGGAGGGAGGGAGGAAGAAGAAAAGAGAGGGGCTTGGGGGCTTGGTGGCTGGGCTTCTTGTTTGGCACAGGGAGAAAACGGGGAGGAGGGGGGGAGAGGGGGGCGGGAGGGGGGAGGGGGGAGGTGGGGGATTGGGGGGTGGGGGGGAGGGAGAGGGAGGGGGGGGGGGACGGGGGATGGAGGATGGGGGGGAGGGGAGGAGAAGAGAAGGAAAGAAAACAGGGGAGAGCAGGAGGAAGAAAAGGGGAATAGTGGACGGAGGAGGGGGGGAGGTGGGGGGGAAGCGGGGGGGGGTTAGGTGGAAGGAGATAATGGGAGTGGGTCCACTAACAGTCTGTCGAGATCAGATGAAACTTTACGCTCCTCAGGGTTGAGTCCGGGGGAGGTGAGCGAGAGGGTGAGGGGGCATTTGGATGAGGGGGGGGGGGGGGGGGGGGCGAAGAGAGAGGTGCCGAGGATGATTAGGGCTGGCGGGGTTGGGTGGGGGATGGCACGAGATTATGGTATGGTATGATGTGTGCGTGTGTGTGTGTGTGTGTGTGTGTGCGCGCGCGCGCGCGCGCACGTACTGGTGTGTATATGTGTGTGTATGTGTGTGTGTGTGTGTGTGTGTGTGTGGTGTGTGTGTGTGTGTGTGCGCGCGCGCGCGCTCGAGACTGTTCACTATATCAGCCTTTATACGATCTCTCCCT
>JADBJO010014441.1:26302-28802 GCA_016801955.1 Conus betulinus | reverse complement strand
CCCTTTCTTTTTTTCTTTCTTCTTTCTTTATATCTATAATTGTTTCTCTGTCTTTATTTTCTTTTTTCCTTTTCTTTTCTTTCTTTTCTTGGGTTTCTTTATTTCTTTTTCTTTTTTTTTCTCTTTTTTTTCTTTTTCTTTTTTTCTTTTTTTTTTTTTTTTCTGGGGGGGTGGAGGTAGTGGTTGTGTGTGTGTGTGTTGTGTGTGTGTGTGGTGTGTGTGTGTGTGTGTGGGTGTGCGTGCGTGCGTGTGTGTGTGGTGTGTGTGTGTGTGTGTGGGTGTGTGTGTGTGTGGTGTGTGTGGTGTGGTGGGAGAAAGCGGGGAGAGGAGTCTGGTGGGTGGTGGTGGTGGTGGTCGAGTGTGATACGATTCTTTTCACCTTTTTTTTCTTTTTCTTTTTTTTTTTTTTTTCAAACTTCAGCTGCTGCCTATTACACAGCGGACATCAGAGGTTTATTCCATCTTGTGGTTTACGTGCGCGCACGTGTGTGTGTGTGTGTGAGTGTGGTGTGGGTGTGTGTGTGTTGTGTGTGTGTGTGTGTTTTGGTGGCACCACAGTGAGAGAGAGAGATGAGAGAGAGAGAGAGAGAGAGAGAGAGAGAGAGAGGGAGTGGTTTGTATATGCGTGTGTGTGGTGTTGTGTGTGTGTGTGTGTGTGTGTTGTGTGTGTGTGTGTGGTGTGTGTGTGTGTGTGTGGTGTGTTTGAGGTGTGTGTGGTGTGTGTGTGTGGTATGTTGGTGTGTGAGTGATGTGTGTTTGTGTGTGTGTGTGTGTGTGTGTGGTGTGTGTGTGTGTGTGTGTAGTGTGTGTGATTATTCCCGAGGATGTATAGGACACGGTAGGAATGTGGACCAAGATCTAAGAGAGAGAGAGTTGCTGAGAGATGAAATTGATGAGTGCGAGAAAGAGAGAGAGGAGAGGAGAGAGATTCCGAGACTTGGGAAGAGAGGTGGGGGGGGGGGGGGGGGGGGGGTGTAGTACGGGGGCGGCGGCAGAGAAGTTCCAAGAGCACAGTCAGTCTGAAGACAACTGGAGCGGAATGACGCTGGCAGGGATCCATCAACATCACAACCCCCTACCCTCCCCAAAAAAACCTTACTACTTTATTTCCTTCCATTTTTCATTCATATCTCTCTATCCTCTCTGTCTCTCGCTTCTATCTGTCTCTGTCTCTCGTCTGTCTGTCCGGTCTCCTCTCTCTCTCTCTCTCTCAGCTCTCTCTCCTCTCTCTCTCTCTCTCTCTATATATATATAGATATATATATAACTCCCTCTCTATGTTTCTTTCTCGCTCGCTTTCTTCCCCCCTCTCCTCCCTCCCTACTCCCTCTCTCTCTCTCTCTGTTCTCTCTCTGCCGCCTTACCTTACTTCGCCTTCGCTTCCCTCTTGCCTTTCTCCTCCCTGCCTGCCTGCCCCTCTCCCACCCTACTTTCTGTGTCTCTGTCTCTGTCTCTCGCTCGCTTTCTCCCTCCCTCCCTCCAGCCCCTCTCCCTCCTCTCCTCTCTCTCCTCTCTCTCTCTCTCTCTCCTCTCTCTCTCTCCTCTCTCTCTCTCTCTCTCAAACATTTCCCGACTCGCACTCAGATGCTTGTTATGCATGAGCACTTGAGGACGAAAGGTGGCGACAGTATGGTCTAGTCAATGGCAGCCACCGCAAGTCAGGATGGGCGGACGACCTGAAGGACGCTATTCAACGACAGCACAATGTTAGCGTTTCTTTACAGTGAACGTTTGCATAGTATTGCCAATAAGCGTTAGCGTTGTGTGTGTACTAACCGTCAGCTTTGTCTGTCGAGAAACGTTTGCATAGCGTGTCTCAAAGAACGGTTGTCTCCTCCAGCCCCCCCCCCCACCCCACTCCCCCCCCCCCCCCCCCCCCCCTTTTTTTTCTTCTTTTTTCTTTTCCATGTGTTTTTTTTGTTTGTTTGTTTTGCAAGCAACCCTTCGTGGTTATTGTCAGTAAACACAAGAATCGCGTGCTTATGAAACACTGGAATTGTATTTCAGTACACGTTGGCATTTTATGTCAGGTAAACCTTATACCTATGTATATCTGTGAACGTAAACGTTGCAACGCAGTCAATGTTAGCATTGCATGTCCATAGATATCGACCCTGTCTGACAATAAACGTCAGCATGGCATGTTGGTGAGCATTGTGTGTCCGCAAACTTTAACGTGGTCTTGCCAGTAAACGTTGGAATGTATCTCAATAAACGTCAGCGTTTGTCAAGTTCAAGAAACATAAGAATCGCATGCCAGTAAACGTTGCCTGTTGTGTGTGCCAATACACGTTAGCGTTGCATGCCATTAAGCGTTTAGCTTGCGTGGTCAACACACTATATAGCACTGTATTAGTAAACAAGCAGTTAAGTTTTTTTGTAAAGCGCATTTCGCTGTGGTCAAGTGTTGGGATCTTTCAAGTTTTTATTTCGCTTGCGTGATGACGCGTTTACGCCAGTGTTGGGTGTGGGTCTACTGTGTCTGTTTTTTTTTTTTTTC
>JADBJO010014441.1:13802-18802 GCA_016801955.1 Conus betulinus | reverse complement strand
TGGACCTTGTGCTCTTTTATCGTTATACACACACTGCCCAGCCGGACCACGGACTGACCACTCATGGCCGGCCTCCGACAGAACGGTGGACAAACACGGAAAAGAGTAGCAAACAAGAGAGAACAGTGTGGTCAACGCACGTCACAACACACACACACACACACACACACACACACACACACACACACACACCACAAACCTCAACCTCACTCTCTATCTCTCTCTCTCTCTCTCTCTCTCTCTCTCCTCTCTCTCTCTCTCTCTCTCTCTCTCTTATATACACAATACACAAGCACTCTCTCTCTCTCTCCCCCTCTCTTTCTTATACACACACACTCTCTCTCTCCCCTCTCTTATACACCCTCTCTCTCTCTCTCTGTCTCTGTCTCTGTCTCTCTCTCTCTCTCTCCTCTCTCTCTCTCTCTCCTCTCTCTCTCTCTCTCTCTCAGGCGCACCCGTGAAGCATCGTCGTGTGGACATTGCTTTGGGGACATTCCCTGGTCAAAACCGCCCTCTCTCTCACTGTCTCTCATATACACAGCACACAAGCTCTCTCTCTCTCTCTCTCTCCTCTCTCTCTCTCTCTCTCTCTCTCTTTACATACACAAACTCTCTCTCTCTCTCTTAAACCACACTCTCTCTCTCTCTCTCTCTCTCTCTATCTCTCTCTCTCTCTCTCTCTCTCTCTCTCAGGCGCACCCGTTGAAGCATCGATCGTGTGGACATTGCTTTGGGGGACATTCCCGGTCAAAACCGCCCTCTCTCTCACTGTCTCTCATATACACAGCACACAAGCTCGCTCGCTCTCTCTCTCTCTCTCTCTCTCTCTCTCTCTCGCCTCGTACATACACAAACTCTCTCTCTCTCTTACACACACACACACTCTCTCTCTCTCTCTCTCTCTCTCTCTCTCTCTCTCTCTCTCTCTCTCAGGCGCACCCGTGAAGCACATTGCTCTGGAGATATTCACTGGTCAAAACCGCCCAGCCTCTCTCTCTCTCTCTCTCTCTCTCTGTCTCTCTCTCTCTCGCCTTCCTATATGCACAAACACACACGCTCTCTCTCTCTCTCTCTCTCTCTCTCTCTCTCTCTCCTCTCTCTCTCTCTCTCTCTCAAAAGAATGATGCACACGCAAAAGGATCCGGGTAGGGAGATGGGGGTGGGGGGGGGTGGGGGGAGATGAAGAAGAACTAACTGAATAAGATCAACACAAGAAATGAACGAAGTGAGTGAACAAAAAAAAAATACATGCAGTCCATAACAGCGGAAAAGAATATGGAAAGGCATCATCTATTTTTTTCTTTTTTTAAACTTGCGAACGGTTAGATTTTGACAGCCTCGGGCTTGTAAATTGTTTGTCTTGGTGGGGGAACACTGAGACGAAAAATGCAATTTCTGTTATGAGTTGTTTTCGGTGATTCTTTTTTTTTTTTTTTTTTTTTTTTTAAACTGAAAACGATGGGCGATGAGACGTTAGAGAATAGCCATAATTCAGAGTGTTGTTGTTGTTGTTGTTTGCTTTTTTTTGTTTGTTTTTGTTTGTTTTTTTTTTGTTTGTCTTTGTTTTTTCCTAAATCATGGCGCTGGCCTTTCCAGGGAGGTTGTGAGAAATTGCCGGTGTAACTCAATAGGCCTCACTCTGTGTGTAGTGGGGAGTGAGGAGATTGGTTTGGGTGGGGGGGGGGGGGGGGTCGAGAGGGGACGTTGTTTGGTCTGACGATGGGCTTTCTCTGCTATGCTATCGTTTCATGGGGATTAGTTTTCCTTGTTGTTGGGGTTTGCACCGCCCACGTCATCGGAGCTGATGATATGAACAGCTCTCTCTTTTTTCGTGTGTCAGTCTGTCTATCTGTCTGTCTGTCTGTCTCTGTCTGTCTCTCGCTCTGTCTGCCTGTACGTTTGTCCTGTCTCTCTTTCTCCCCCCCCCCCCCCCCCACCCCCACCCCCCACGTCTCTTCTCTCTCTCTCTCTCTCTCTCTCTCTCTCTCTTTATGTCTCTGTCTCTCTTTGTTTTGCTCTCTGTCACCCTCCCTCTAGTCTGTCTGTCCGTCCGTATCTCTGTCTGTCTCTCTGTCTCTCACAGTTTTGATCTCGCCATCTCTCTTTCTCTCACTTTCTCTCTCTCTCTCTCTCTCTCTCTCTCTCTCTCTCTCTCTCTCTCTCTCTCTCTTCTCTCCATTGGTGCTCTGTGTGTGTGTGGTGGGTGTGTGTGTGTGTGGTGTGTGTGTGTAAGCAAGCAAGCGCGGATGCGCGCGCCATTATTATTTTTTTCTCGCTCTCTCTGTTCCTCCATTTCTCCCTCCCTCCCCCCTCTCTCTCTCTCTCTGTCATATTTGAACCTTTTCTTACCTCCTCCCTCCTGGAACAACCCCACCCTCTTCCTCTTGGTCTCACCACTCTCCCTCGCACCCCGAGCATGGACGTTTTTCAGCATCGTTTTCCAGATCCACCCAAACTCCCACCACAACTGAGGGTGCGATTCTCTCTCTCTGCTCTCTCTCTCTCTCTCTCTCTCGCTCTCTCTCTCTCTCTTATCTCCCTCCTCTCCCCCTCCCCTCCCTCTCTCTCCCCCTCTCTCTCTTTCTCTGTCTCTCTCTCTCTCTCACTGTCTCTCCGTCTCTGTCTCTTCTCCACTCAATCACCCCTGTCTGTGTCTCTCTCTCTCTCTCTCTCTCTCTCTCTCTCGCTCGCTCGCGTCGCTCGCGTCGCTTGGTCGCTCTCTCTTCTCTTTCTCTCTCACTGTCTCTCTCTCGTTCTCTCCCTCCCTCCCTCTCTCTCTCGCCTCTCTCTCTTTCTCTCACTGTCTCTCCGTCTCTGTCTCTTCCTCCCTCCTCACCCCCTCTCTGTCTCTCTCTCTCTCTCTCGCTCTACTCTTCGCTCTTCTCTCTTTCTCTCTCTCACTGTCTCTCTCTCTCTGTCTCTTCCTCCTCCCCTCTCTCTCTTCTCTCTCTCTCTCTCTCTCTCGTTCCTTCCGCCCTCCCTGGGACTTCCCGTCTCTTCCCTGCATCCTAGGCATGCCCCAGCGGACAGAAATAAACGGGGAATGTGGCACGTGCTTCTCGCCATCTCCTTCGGGTCAGAGGAGAATGGCCGCCCTCAGGTGAAAAAAAAGCACTCACGGCAGCAGCGGAAGGGTTGTCCGCGGCAACATTCTGAAACAACAGAGAGAGAGAGAGAGAGAGAGAGAGAGAGAGAGAGAGAGAGAGCAAAATTACTGACAGACAAGCAATAAAAAAAAAATAACTGCGCACAAATAGTGAAAAATTCACAAAGAATGAAGTTGTTATTACGTGGACAGGTCAGGTACACCCCTTCTCCTTTCCCTCCCCCCCACTCCTCTTTCTCCCCATCCTCGCTCCACTTCTTAACTCCCATCCCAACCCCCCCCCCCCCCCACCCCCTCCCCCCCCCCCCCCCCCCCCCCCCCCCCCCCACCCCCCCCCCCCCCCCCCCCCCACCCACCCCACCCACCCCCCCCCCCCCCCCCCCCCACCCCCCCCCCACCCCCCCCAACCACCCCCCCCCCCCCCCCCCCCCCCACACACACACACGCATATACACCTGAACCAGCTCTCGAAGAATAATCCCGATGGAGATGGGCGCCAAATTCTCTTGTGCTACACCGGCACAGCAAAGAAAAGACCCAGACACCTCGTGCGGCCGATCTCTCTGTGATCGAAGAGGGGGAAAGCGAGCCAGGGTTTACTTCCATCCATCCATCCCTTCTCTCGCCATGGCCTTCCATTCCCAAAGCGACAATGGCATGGAGAACAAACAGAGCAGCGGTGTGAAGAAACATTGTAGCGGTTGTGAAGACCTTGGCTTGAGGAAGCAAGACCACCCATTGCTTGAGGAAGGCAGATCATTTCTCACACGCCCCACCCCCACCCCCCCCCCCCCCCTCCCACCCCCCCCCACCCCCCCCCCTACCCCCCCCCCCAAAGGTAATGGACCACACCCAGAAGCCCCCCCCCCCCCCCCCCACCCCCCCCCCCCCCCCCCAACCCCCCCCCCCACACCCACCCCCAGCCACACCACACCCCCCCACCTTGCCCCCCCCACCCCCCCCCCCCCCCCCCCCCCCCCCCTCCAACCCTCTTTTCCACACGACAGCAGCAGCGCTGACCAGTGCCAGCAACGTGGTCCAGCTGCTGACGCCTGTGATAAAAAAAAAATAAAATAAAATAAAATAAACGGTGACAGTGGCACGTGCTTTTCTCACCATCGCTTTCGGTTCGGTCAGAGGAGAATGGTGAAAAAAAGAATTCACGACAAACAACGGCAAGGTTGTCCGCGGCAACTCTCTCTCTCTCTCTCTCTCTCTCTCTCTCTCTCCTCTCTCTCTCTCTCTCTCCTCTCTCTGGACACACACACCACACACACACACACACACACACACACACACACACACACACACACACACACAACACACACACACACACACAACACCACACACACACACACACACAGTGAGGGCAAAATCTACTCTGACAGGTAATCAAAAAACATCTGCGCACAAATTGTGAAAAATCCGCGAAGAATCGAATATCAAACATTCACCTCTCTCTGGGAATGGGATGTCACGTATTCGTTTCTCTCTTAACACGACTGAGAACAAGAAATACAATTTCTATGCTCTATGCTACGTATAATTATGCATGAACAATCCAATCACACAAAAATGCAATAAATCAAACCATAAAAGATCAATACTTCCTAATCCCGGTTATAATAAAAATGACTTCTTGCCTGGCCAGGTTTTCACACACACAACCACACTTCACACCACACCACAGTTCTTGAAAAAAAGTCTCTTCAAGTCTTCTTCAACACTGCTTGATGGTGACGCCCTTGGTTGACTGGCTCCAGGTTCAGGACTGGGTCTTCGTGGTCGTCTCTGGGATCTCGACGTAACTCTTCTTCTTCGTCTCTTTCACCCACCTCTGGGTTCAAATTCAGTTTGTCTCTGTCTTCACCCACCTCTGGGCTTCAAACTTAGT
>JADBJO010014440.1:30000-40000 GCA_016801955.1 Conus betulinus | reverse complement strand
TATATGAATAAAACATCTGTATCCGTATCCCCCCCTCTCTCTCTCTCTGTCGGTCTATCTGTATGTTATGTATTTCTCTCTCTCCGTATCTATATCTCGGTCTCTATTAGTCTCTGTCTGTCTGTTAGTTTAGTCTGTCTGTCTGTCTGTCTCTCTCACTCTGTGTGTGTGTGTGTGTGTGTGTGTGTGTGTGTGTGTCCCCAAAGGTGGTGAGACGTCTTACAGGCGGCCGTTTTTTTTTTATAATCCCCACCCTCAGGTAACCACATTCTGTCTGAGGAGAAGCCGTCTAAACATGACACGGTATGCATGCAGTTGACTTTCACATCGTTCGGACCGTCCAACCAGCAGATAACTGCCCGGTCTCCCGGGATTGAGTGCGCGTGCAAGATTTCTTATAAATGCATTTGTGTACGAAATCTTGGTGTATTTCTGGTGTCATCGGGAAGACTGTGAGGGGGGGGGGGGGGGGGGGGGGGGGGTGGGGGGGGGGGGTTAGTGTCTGCACGGGGATTAACTCCGGAGGTAGAATCTCTTCCGGTCTCACTCTTCGTATGGATTCTGAGCCTTGGGGCAAAAGTGTGACGCTCTCCCCCTGCAGAGTTAACTGCCGCCGATGATAACGATAACAGGAATGAAAGTGAAATGATCGTTTTGTTGTGCTTGGCTTCCGCTCTTGAAAGGATCAGAAAGTGTGCTTACAGAACACACACACACACACACACACACACACACAGACACGCGCGCGCGCACGCACGCACGCACGCACACATCTGTCTCTATCTCTGCCCGTGTGTCTATCTGTCTTTCTGTGTATCTATCTCTCTCCATCCATCCATCCGTCAATCTAGCCATCTAAATGCATGCACATAAATATACAGTTGCACATACACGCTGTGACTCTTTCCCTCTCTCTCCTCTCTCTCTCTCTCACACACACACACACACACACACACACACACACACACACACACACACACATACGCACACACGATTTTCTTGATAGAAAGCATGTTGGCGAAAACGACACGCCACCACCATGATTTCTAGGTTCCAGAATCTGTCCTTGGCGTTACCTCACGGATAAGTTCGCAAGTACTGTTATAATCGAAGTCAGTATGAAACCATGTGCAAGAGTGCAAGCCAGAAACCAGATTGAAATGGTACACAAGATCACAATTCCACTCTTCAAATTTTCGGCCACGTGGCCTTTTTCAAGAGAAAAAAAAACAACAAAACTATGTAATATCCATCTTTGGCGGCTGGACAACTGGGGGAGCTGGGGGCAAGCGTAAGGGATGGGGTGGGGTCCATTAGCATTCTCATATCAAACACAAATCAAACATGATTATATACAAATATTCAACCATTTCAAAAAACACGCTATTGAAGTAGATCTTGATGATGTGGTACTGGTAGTCTACAGATGAAATACGTATGTTCTATTTTGAATTCTAACATTCAAACTAATCGAGAATCGACGTGTACAAAAGCCAAGTTTGTTCACATTGTGCACAAGTTCCCTTTATAATTGCCATGTAACGTTCTAAGTAATGTCTATCTTTCAACAATGTAACAAAGGTTTGCACATGTGGTTGTGCAATTATCAATTTACATTTGTGTTATGTAAAATTTCGCAAATAAAATGATGAAATAAAAAAAAAGTGTCTGTCCGTATATTCTGCTTTACACCAAACAATACAAGTTCTTTGTCAGTCACTAAATATGACCATGTGAACATTTCCGAGTCAGCAACTGCTGTAAGTTCATCCAAAATTGGTGTGTAATATGACAGTCAAACAGCAAACGAGAAATTGTCTGCTCTTCTTGCTCACAAAAGATTACATATAGAAGAGTTTTATAAACAACGCAGGAACAAGAATCTCTGGGTTGGAAGTAATTTACGTAAAAGTCTAATTTGAAATCATCTCAATTGCACATCACTAGAATGATATTCTGTAACAATGTGAGAAAATGTCTTTCCAATTTAGATCCTCAAACCAATTATTCCAACTGGAAACAGCAGTTGGGGCGATTCCGTTTTCAGTCAACATATTCTGCATGAATTTACTACCTTTCTCGATACAGGACCAAGTTTTATTTCTCTAAGGTTTTATAGCTATTAGTCAAAACTATGTTTAACTTTTGACAATAAGCTCGCAGTGCATTCAAAACGCCTTCGTATATTAAAAAAATTGTTCTAACAGTGGGAAAAAAACCAAACAAAACATTACTGTAAGTCGTGAAGGTACCATCCGTATTTCTCAACTCTTTCACACAAAAAAAAAAGATATGATTACACCATTGATTCTTGTAAGTACATGACCTTTCGGCCTCTCAACATATGAATATCGTATTGAATACACTCCGCCATGAACTCATGAACTGTCGTTGGGCAGGATTTCAGATACCGGTTTTTTTTTTTTTTTTGGTAATGTTTCATTACATCTTTCCAGAACAAATGATCAGCTTTCCTTAAAACCACATTGGCATACTCAGCACCAAATTGTCTTAACTTTGCTAACTCTGGGAACATATTAATGGTTCCACTCAGAATCATCCAGAAAATCTTTTTCAGTTATTCCACTCAGAATCATCCAGAAAGTCTTTTTCGGTTTCTTTAATTAATCACCTGGTCTGAGGGTTTTCGCTCTAAAAAGTTCTCATTATTTGGTGCACAGGACTGGGCTTGACGTGCGGCCTTGAGGCACACGCCAGGTAACACTGACCTGGTTTGGGGGAGGGAGGTTAAACGCTGAATTGTAACCTGTGCCTCATTGTGATATTTCACGTGCTGGTTTGGAAACCTAAGCCCCGGGGCTTTGGTGTTGAACGGGTGTTGAACGGGTGCCCGGGTTATGTTGGCTGACGTAGTGTGAAGTTTCTTCTTTTAATTAAAAAAAAAAAAATTCGATTTTGTGTGTATGTTTTTTTCTTTGTTTGTTTGTTTGTTTGTTTTGGTTTGGTTTAAAATGCTTTCTTGGAACACATGCCTAGTTATTTCGATTTCGATGTGTATATTGTTTTTGTTTGTTTGTTTAAAATGCTTTCTCGGAGAACACGCCCAGTGAAACTGGTTTTTAGTTGGTCTTTTCAGATTCAGAAATAGATACGGCTTGAGGATTGTACATGTTGGATTTGAATGTGAGCACAACGTTGGTGTTTAATGTGCCGTGCCATGGCCTCACAGTAGGCTGAGCTATAAACAACATAAACTGATGACCTACATCAGAGAACATAAATTGATGACGTACATCAGACAGCATAAATTGATGACGTACATCAGACAACATAAATTGATTACGTACATCGGGCATTGCTGACGTTTCATCAGGAACGCCGGTACTACTGAATGCTCGTGTTTTTGTTTGTTTGTTTGTTTTTTCTCTTTTTTTTTGTTTCTTTTTTTTGTTGTTGTTGTTTGTAAACCCTAGCTGGTGGTTGAGGTCTTCCTGATGATAAGTAGTTCGAATTATTCTTTTCTTTCTTTTTGCATTCTTTGACGTTAACAGTTCGAATTATTCTTTTATTTCTTTTGGCATTCTTTGACGTTAACAGTTCGAATTATTTTTTCTTTTCTTTTGGCATTCTTTGATGTTAAACGTTCGAATTATTCTTTTTCTTTCTTTTGACATTCTTTGATGTTAACAGTTCGAATTATTCTTTTCTTTCTTTTGGCATTCTTTGATGTTAACAGTTCGAATTATTCTTTTTTCTTTTCTTTTGGCATTCTTTGACGTTAACAGTTCGAATTATTCTTTTCTTTCTTTTGGCATTCTTTGATGTTAACAGTTCGAATTAGTCATTTCTCTCTTTGACATTCTCTGATGTTAAAAAGCGGTCAAAATTATAAGCAGTTAAAATTATTCTTTTCTGTCTTTTGACATTCGCTGATGTCAAAAAGCGGTCAAAATTATAAGCAGTTCAGATATTCTTTTCTCTGACATTCTCCGATGATGTTGAAAAAGTGGTCAAAATTATGCCTGATGCTCAGTTTTCCTTTTATTCTATAAACATATCAATGTCTCAAACAGAGTATTTCGTGTCGTCTTGATAGCTTACTGTTTTATGAGCAGATTTATTTTTCGGATATTTTGATATCAGTGTTCTTTCTTAGCGTCCTTTTTCAACAGAGAGACGTTAAATACATAATGCCCTAGAGGTGAACAAATGTGTCTGAGCGACAGAACGCAAAATAAACTTTTTAAACAGTGCTGTATTGGAAAAGATCATCAGAACCATATATAGTTTGGCTTTAATAGATTATTCTGCGTTCTGTCGATCCGTCGTCGTTACCATCGTTTTTTTTTTTAAATCAACAAAAAAAAATATGATTACTGTTGTTCGTAAATTGTCGTAGGTGTGTTTACTGTTGCTTTCAAAGTAAAATTCAGTTCAGAGAAAAAAAAAACTGTCTTTTTTCCCCAGCGAAACTTACACGAGAAATATTGCTCAAAATTTCTCGAATTAGGGCCCATGTATGTTGAATAATATTGTTACCATGTATTCAGTTAAAAAAAATGCATTCATTCACTCATCCATCCATCCGTTTATTCGTTCACACCTTCTGCTTTTTCTCACCTGTAAAAAAGGAACGACTTTGAAGTGTTAAGTTGTGGTTCATTAGTCATAACATGTGTTCACTCAGTCAGACAGGTTTTTCTTACGGCTCAGTGAATACAGAAAGTTGAGGTCTGGAAGCTTACATGAATGATAACAATAATGAGGAGGTGGAAGAGGAGGAGAAGGAAGTGGATGACGATGAGGATGAGGATGATAATAGTAACATTAAGAATGACGGTGATGATGATGATGATGTTGCAGATGATGATGACAATGATGATGATGATAAAGGAAATAGTTAAAAATAAAATGATGATAAAGATTATGATCATAATGAAGATGATGATCATGATAAAAATGTAAAAGGAAAACGGTTACTTCGCACACTCTGGCAACTGTTTGGGTTTATGCACTAAAAAAAAAAAAAAGTAAAGTAAGAAGTAAACACCACAATGATCACGGTCGTAACATGTCAGTTCACTGTTATTTGGAGATCAATGAAATTTTGGACAGAGAATCTCTATTCAAATGTGAACAGATTTGTTATCAAGGAACACGATATGAGAACACAACCCCCACGCCTCGCAAACTGCTCCTCACTGGTGCACGATTCAGATAGATCGGTTGAGACAGATCGTTAGGCCAGCTGAGACCGAACCTGTTTGAAGGAAGCGAATAGCAACCTGTAGATCGAGACAATACAACGGTGTGTGTGTGTGTACAAGATTTTGGGTCGCCCATGTAAGGAAGACCGAAGCTTAGGACCATCACAAGTGCGTGATCTAGTTACGCAAGCTTATTGTTTCGTATTAACCAAATTAGTGATCATCGTAACGCATGATGAACTAGTTACGCGAACTAACAACAATTCGTTCGTTTGAGAAAAGCTTTATCAAAAAATTTATAATCATCGTAATTTGAAACAGGAACAGCCTTTAAAAAAAAAAGACAAAGTGGTGAACATCGATCGCGACATGCATCCACAAATTAACAGTTTGTTTGATGTAGAAGACCCGAAAGCAACAAAGCAGGGATCATGGTGGCTTGCGAGTTGTTACCAAATAAATGGTTTGTGTAAAAAAACAGCTTGTAACATGCAGGCTAGTAGGAAAAATCGCAACTTAGCCATACGATTAACGACACGAACTAACAAACAGCCCGGTTAAGAACAGCGTGAAGAAACAATCCAGAGAACCATGGTAGTTGGGGCCATCTTGTCAGGGGAGCCAACTCCTTGTTGGTTAAGAACAGCCTTCAGATTTAAAAAAAAAAAAAAAAAAAAAAAAAAAAAAAAAAAAAAAAAAAAAAAAAAAAGCTCTCGCTAAAGCGACGTCGTTTAGGCCGGGTGATTTCACGGTTGATTGAATGATCTTAAAAAGGTAAAATATCTTTTCGTCTTCTTAATCCGACTGACGTCAGACAGTCACTGATAGTCCGCGTTTGTCAGATCTCGTCAATACCGTTGAAAATGTCTTCATGGGAGAGTGAGCATTCCTCACACATGTACCACCAAAAAAAAAAAAAAAAAAAAAAAAAAGCTCTCGCCAAAGCGACGTCGTTTAGGCCGGGTGATTTCACGGTTGATGATTGAATGATCTTAAAAAGGTAAATATCTTTTCGTCTTCTTAATCCGACTGACGTCAGACAGTCACTGATAGTCCGCGTTTGTCAGATCTCGTCAATACCGTTGAAAATGTCTTCATGGGAGAGTGAGCATTCCTCACACATGTACCACTAAAACCATAGTAATGATTTTGTATTCACTTAGAGAGGGGGAGTGTGGGGGAGGGGGGGTGGGGAGGGAGTTTTTAAGTGAGGAAACACTCACAAACGTCCCAGGCCAACTTTCAAAGGTCTAGATTTTTTTTTTTTGTTTTTGTTTTTGTCCCGGTTTTGACCCCTTAATTGGGTATTGAGGTTGCAGTGCCGTAAGTGTGTGAGCAGTTTAAAACGCTGGAAGTTAAAAAAAAAAAAAGAAAGTCAGTGATAATTTTCAGGGCACACTTTCTTCGCTTGATGAATTCAGCTGAATGGAGTATAGTTTGTTTGTTTGATTTTGCGTCTTCTTCAGATCAAATCAAAAAGAAAAAAAAATTATGAGAGCTGTGATTAGAAGCCTGTTTTGTAAGACGTCATACTGTGTATGATCATGATGAAATTAAAGTCATCTCCTGTGTCGATCATGTTGCAATCGTACATACTGCATCCTCTCCCCGTGTGCTGTCTATAGACTCATGGATGATTGATTTCACGTCTGGAATTGATCTTTTTTTTTTTTTAAACTTAGTGCTGTGTTCTGTGACATGATTTTTATGCATGGACATCGGTTCAGTTAAAGATTTCTTCCGATCGTCTTCACATTGAAACACAAGTACCAAAAATTTCAACCAACTAATTTTATCGCTTAAGCTGAAGTTTTTATTATTTTTTTTTTTTTATTGTATGTATTCATATATTTTACCTTCTTAAGAATTATGGTTCTGATGTTATTCCTATTTATTTGCAGCGTGCCTTATTCTGTCCTTTTCAGCAGCATCTGTCCCCTGAATCTGTTCAGCAGATCAAATGTATGACCTCTGAAATTCAAATTTGAAAACGGCAATGTTTCATCGAGCATAAAAATCCCAATGGTCTTGCGGATAGCACATGGTTTAGAACCACTAGCAACAGGAGCAAGCCGTGGAATTTTCTGTTGAAGTCTTAATCTTGATGCGGCCGATTTGAATGAGCACATCGTGCGACTTCATTCCTCACATGATGTGCGTGAATACAGATGAACAAATGCTGTACGTGTTGCACACGTGCTTAGTCACACTGACAGCACGACACTGGATCTCCCGCGGTCACATTTATTCTGCTTCCTTTACGCATAAAGGTAGACTTTCCTCCCTAACCAGAACAACACAAAACCACACACACACACACACACACACACACATTAACACACCTGCTCTACACACACAAAACTGCTGCTTAAGTCAATAATTGATACGTTCACGGTGGGTGGTGGGGATGGAAGATAGTGGGTACCACAAATCAACAGAGGATGATGATGTTCATTGTTCAGGTCACTCGGAAATCACAATGATAACGTCGGAGAGAAGGGGCGGGGAGGTGGGAGGGGGTGGGGGGGGGGGGGGGGGGGGGATGCTGGACGTCAAGCGGAGGAAAAAAAATGAAATATGGCGTAAGATTTCAGGCCAGTTTTTTAAGGAAAATGGAAAAAAGCATTTTTCTCTGAAGTGTGTGTGTGTGTGTGTGTGTGTGTGTGTGTGTGTGTGTGTGTGAACTAAAAAAAAAAAAAAAAAAATTGATGTCCTGTCAATCTTAAAAATATCAACACAGAACAGGGTTTCTGAGTTTCAGCCCATCACCTACACAGGTGGCAACATGTCATTCTCCGATGATCTTCCGCCAGTTATGTTCAGGTGAAATCTCTGTTCCCTTTGGAGATGATTCGGTAACCGAGGAATGGGCAGTGAGGTTCAGAATCCGCCGTTATCTCGGAGTATGAAGAGGAATCCAGCTGTAGAATGGAGAACTTTCGGCTCCATTCACACGTTCTGATGATCCCCTTACATGATACAGCACAGTCTGACTCGTGCAGTCTCTCAGCTGGTCTGGCCATTCAAAACATGGGACACATTCCAGAATGTGTCTGCGCGTCGTTTATAGGAAGGAGGAGTATGTTCTGCTGCCGAATTGCAGCGCAAACTAACGTGATTAAAAATTCGTGCTCCAGGTCAAACGAAAAGCACATTTGGGTGGGTGTGGGGGAAGGGGCGATAGGGGGATGGGTTGGGGGGGGGGGGGGGGGGGGGGGGGGGGGGGGGCGGGGGATAGAGACACCAATTAGATATCCAAAATACACAGAACGGATGGAAGACGCCACAAGTGAATGATCAGATTTCTTTTCATAGAAAAATTATCACCTCACACACCACACACACACACACACACACACACACACCACACACACACACACACTCTCTCTCTCTCTCTCTATCTATCTCTCTCTCTCTCGCACACACACACACACACACACACACACACACACACACTCCCACACACACACACACACATACGCGCGCACACACAACACACACACACAACGCACACACACCAGTCTCTGCTGTGTCTAGTCATACTGCAAAAAAAAAAAAAGCAACAAAAACAAACAAACAAACAAACAAAAAACAATGCATGGAAGATTTGGCACGGATGCAGACATGAAGACGGACACCGTGTTATTGTCTGCAGTGCCTCAATGTTAAGGTTCAAATTCTAATCGCTTTTTTAGAAGACATATGCTTGAAATAACGGAAGAGACTAATTTTTTTTTTTTTTCACATGATGTTATATTCTGATAGTCACCATAAAAAAGATTCCTCACTATTCTGAATTCTGATATAATTACTGTTACCTGGCATGGTCGCGAAAAGAATGCCAATGTGACTGGTGATCATTCCCCGCATGGGTGTAAAATGAGGTGAAAAAGAAGCACCCCTACTCTTTTTTTTCCCCTCCATAAAAAGACAAGTGTTTATTAGTATTGGACGTTTTCCAACATCTCTTCCTCCCTTCTCTCCACCCCCCGCCCCCACTCTCCAATGATCTTTTATTCATACAACAATTTAGAACATAACATCACAACCCACAGTGGTGTTTTGTTTTCCGTTCTATTCCGTTAAAGGAAAAGCGCGTTTGCTGTGTCTTATTTTCATAGGAGCAGCAGTACAGTTTGAAAGAGTGCTTTGAGTTCTGTTGTGTGAACGAGATTATACTGGGGAAGGATTCTACAACGGCCCTGTTCTGCGGATATTGTTGAAGGTGGCCGAAAAACTAAGCTAAAGAAAAAAAAAAAAAAAAAAAAAGAAGGGGGGGGCAGGAAACGGGCTTCTTTTCTGATATATTTTCCTGTCTGTGCTGAGGCACTTCACACACCCCAAAAAAAAAACATACATATTATGGATCTAGTTGCAAAGTGAGACGACTGCAGGCGGAAATCTAAACAAATCTCAAATAAATGTTAGCGAACCGCCAAGAGAAACGTGGACAAACAGAGTCACAAGTTTCGTCCTGTGACTCGTTTGTCCACGTTCCTCTGGGCGGTTCGCTAACATTTATGTAAGATTTCATACATATTATGGGCTTCTCACTCTGGAGCCGAATTCTTAACGTGCTGTGTCTGTGCCACGTGCATCACCTAACGACAGTTTTTTTTTTTTTTTTTTTCTCTCCTGCTTGGATGATGGGCAGGATAGTGTGGATACCTTCCAGGACGTCAGATTCGAGTCTTTAAAGGCGTGCACGGGGATAGTAAGGAATCTTTTTTATGGTGACTGTACACTTTTCAATTTGTGAACACTCATCGGATACGTCTGAAACTTCAGCAGCATATCTCAGAATAGACTCAACTGACGAATAATAATAATAA
>JADBJO010014440.1:22500-25000 GCA_016801955.1 Conus betulinus | reverse complement strand
GAAAAGATTACCGGAGGGTTGTTTGATTTATTTGTTTATCTTAATCAACCGCCGCCCATGTTTGTGCGACGGGGGTGTTTTGGCGGCGGTTAGGGGGGCTTTCTGGGTTTCGAAACGTCGTCGCTTCTTGCTGAGTCGTCTGAAAAAAAAAAAAAAATTAAAAAACAACCAAAAATACAGGGGCGCCGTCACTCGTTGGGGAGCTAACTCTTTAAACTTATAACGGGGTTGGCAGAGAAGTGACGTCACAAAATCGTACGTGATGCTAGGCTGATTGGTGTGTGGTGAGTGTACCTCACTGGAACCGAAAATTTCGTGCTGAAAAAAAAAAGGCGTTTCGAAGTCACTTGCCAACTTTTAACGGTCGGTCGTTCGGGCACAGTTCACGAAACAGAAATATGTGCTTCCTCTCCCCCCTCATTCTCTTCTAACTACCAAGTGGCGATATGTAGGCAGAAGAAGCTTTTTTTTTTTTTTTTTTTTTTGTAATTTAGAATAAGATTGGATTGGTCAAGGAGAACGAAATTGTCCCAGCAAGACGTTGAGTATGTTTTAGTTTCTCTTAGCACCCCAAGCACCCTGCTAAAATTGGACGAAGGCAAATGATATGTATTACGACGTTGTGGGATCTTTTCAAATGATTCAGCTAGTACTGGTGTGAACGATTTGATAGCAGTTCACAAAATGTTGTCCAGAACTTCGTGATCGTTGGGGTGATTTTTTTTTTTTTTTTTAGGTGGGGGGGGGGGGGGGAGGAGGAATAGGTATGGGAGACGATTGTAACATTTTCTTCATGTTATGATGCAGTTCATCAATAAGTAAAAGGAAACGTTCTACACGATTACAGCGAGAGAGAGAGAGAGAGAGAGGGGGGGGGGGGGGGGGGGGGGGAGGGGGGAGTGAGGGGGGGGGGGGGGGGTTGGGCGCCTCCGCAGAAGTTTTGCAATGAGAATCTACACATGTTCAATTCATTTCATGTTGCTTACACCCCAGCCGACCACGAAGGACATATTAGGCCCCCCACCCCCCCCATCCCCCCCCCCCCCCCCCCCCCCCACCCCCCCCCCCCCCCCCCCCCCCCCCCCCCTATGCCCACCCCCCCCCCCCCCCCCCCCCCCCCCCCCCCCCCCCCCCCCCCCCCCCCCCCCCCCCTTTTTTTTTTTTTTTTTTATTTCAGGCCAAGCCATATTTATAGCCCAGCCGACGCGGAGGCCATCACCGATCCGAGTTTTCAGTCTTTTCATTTTCTTCTATTTCATTTTCATGTTGTTTTCAGCTCAGCCGGCGTCAGGGCCCCGCCTCAGGGCTGTTACAATGCCAAAAAACAGTTCCATGTATGTATCTATGTTAAAAAAAAAAAAAAAAAAAAAAAAAAGGTTGAATCTGTTTTCCTTAACACTTCAGGTTAAATGCACAATATTTTTTTTTAATCCTATTTAAAGAATTTTAAAAAATCCATTTGCTTTTATTGTTTTTAAATATAATTTTAAAAAAAAACCATACAGCAACAGCAAAAATCAGAAATTAATTATGAAGCAAGCCAAAAATAAATAGATGGATAAATGATCGATAACTGAATGGATGAATTGATAGATAAATGAATAAGTAAATAAATGAATAAACAAATAAATGAATGAATGAATAAATAAATGGAATAAATGAATGAACAGAAAAGAGGATATAACATGAATGTAAAGCGTATAGATACTTCGTGACACCACGGTTCGATGCATTGTACTTTGAGCAAGTTGTTCTTATGTAGTGGATTTATGTCTTTGGATGTTTGGGTAATTTTTGGGGGGGGGGGGGGGGGGGCAAGAGGGGAGAGGAGACTGCCAGCTGACGGTTGCAGTAGTTTTGCAATGAAAATCCGTCCAGGGTTCAGCTCCTTTCACGTTAATTGCTTACACCCCAGCCGACCACGAAGGACCATGGTAGCGCCCCCCCCCCCCCTCCACCTCCCCACCCCGGCCAAGTCATGTTTATAGCCCAGCCGACGTCGAGGCCGTCTCGGGTCCGAGGTTTACACTGGCGTCGTTTGATTTAATTTTGATTTAATTGCATAATTTTTTTTTTTTTTTTTTTTTTTAGCTCAGCCGACTTAAGGGGGCCTCCACAGGGTTATTGCTATGTCAGGAACTGTTTTTGTATCTATATTTAAAAAAAAAAAAAAAAATAATTGAATCTATTTTCCACAACACCTCGAATGAAATGCGTAGTGTTTACCTTTTTTTTTGTTGGTGTTATTTTAAAAATATTTTTATTTGGGTGTTTTGTTGTTCAACAAAAGAAAACAACACATACACAGCAACACCAAAAAATAAGAAGTTAGTAATAAAGCAAGCCAAAAATAAATAGATACATAGATAAATAAGTAATTGAATAAATAGATAAGTAAATAGATAATAAAAATAATAGAAATAAATAAATTAATGAATGAATAAATAAAGAGAAAAGAGGATATAGACCACAGCATAGCGTCATGCATATGTGTAAAACA
>JADBJO010014439.1:34993-38316 GCA_016801955.1 Conus betulinus | reverse complement strand
ACGTCTTTTCACAATGCTGTGATATTAAAAAAAAAAAAAAAAAAAATCAACAACAATCAACAAAACTCCCGTCTTCCTATATCTGAACCTCCCTACCATTTCCCTTCAAAATGAAATCTTAACAACAATAACATACTCAAAACATTTCTAAACATTAAATCAATGAGCCAACTGGGCTCCGTTTTAAGCCTTTAACAACATCTAGCATAAGCAAATCGTTCAATAAAATATTCTTGAAAGATGAATCTGAAACCGTTGAATCACAAATCGAAGTGGGTAAAAATGATTTCAAATGCTGACAGTGCAGAATAACATGGACAGGTGTTATTTCCTCACCGCAGACGCACTTAACATGACTGTTGAATTTGCATCTGAGAGCGTTCAGTCTGAATCTGTAGACCAGGGATGACAGTGTTCGGTTTCACACATGAGCTCACCATTGCAGGAATGTATATGTTTGACTTTGAAAATATTCCTCTTTTCAGTGAAATTTACAAAGGAACCTCCTAATAGTTCCTTCACATGATTCCAACAAGTTTTCGTTATTAAGGAATAACTTTCAGATAAAGATAAAGGAATTTTAACATGCACAGAATTTTTAATGTTCATTGCACCCTTTTTAGCTGTTCTGTCCGCCCATTCATTACCAAAAATATTACAATGTGATGGAACCCAAGAGAATGAGATACTAGTTCCGCGCTGTGCCAAAAAATGGATTGAATGACTAATGTCTGCAATAATATCACCTCTTACTTTTAGATTATAAGACTGTAGCGCGTCTAAAACAGATTTAGAATCAACTAAAAATAATACCTGAACTAGACTAAAAGGGAAGATCAAGCAGAAAATTCAAACCATCAAAATAGCAATAAGTTCTGCTGTAAATATTGAAAAATGTTTTCCAAGATGGTAAGCCTTTTCTGCTTTTAAAGCTGGGATTACAAATGCGGCTCCAACCATGTCATTATCTAGCTTAGAGCCATCAGTGTAAATTTTTAAATGGTCCGGGTAGTGCTAAAAAATATGAGCTTTTACAGAAGCAGATAAAGTGGGACCATCATTTTTCTTTATATTTGTATAATTAGTATCGAAAAAGGCTGATAGTAGTTCCCATTTAGGGACTGCAGTGAACAGTACACGAGATGATATATCTTTCTTATTGATTCCTGACTCTCTTGAAAAAATGTCATAAGTGAAAGTGCCTATTGTTTCTAAGAGGCAACCGACTTTGCTCTTTTGGGAAAATCCGTGTCTGATTTTACGCACACTTCATCATAATTTGAATTTGGAACTGATGTACTCCTTAGGACATATTTAGATGATGCAAGTTTCATATTTTCTTCAAAAGGTAATATACAATTTCAGCATATGTTTTTAATGAAGATGTATATACTGGAACTCCAATGGCAAGTTTTATAGGCTTTACTGTCTATACTTTGCATTTTTTTTAAAAAGGTATTTTGGGGCAGAGAAGAATACCTCTTGGGCATATGTTAACTTTGAACGAATAAGTGCTGTTACTAGATGTATAAGAGTGGAAATGTCTTGTCCCCACTGTTGTTTGCTGACAATTTTTAGGAAGTTCAGACTCTTTTTAGCTTTCATCATTACGTATTCTAAATGCTCTTTCCATGACAATTTTGATGTAAGGATTACTCCTAAAAATTTAACAGACTGTGCATAATTGATAACTGACCCTTCTAGATTGAAAGAAGGCAACTCTCTTCGATCGTAACCAGAGTCGAAAAGCATCATATGTGATTTCTCTGGAGACAAAGTTAAACCATTTTGAATCATAAAACCATTTATATTATCAAGTTCTCTTTGATACAATTTTTTAGTGTAATTTAGCGATCTCGTTGGAGTGCGTTTTTTCTTTCATCCATATGTGTGTGTGTGTGTGTGTGTGTGTGTGTGTGTGGTGTGTGTGGGGGGGGGGGGGGGTATGTGTGTGCGTGTGTGTACGTGCGTGCGTGCGTACGTGTGTGAACAGTAAATAAATATTTTGTTTTATATTGGTGTATTTTTTTTATTTTTCTATACCTTTTCATTCAGAAAACATTGATTGTGTGCACCTTCTAAATTAAGCAGTTCGTATCCACCTGATAGTATCAGGAATTCTCTGGGACCCCCCCTCTCTCTCTCTCTCTCTCTCTCTCTCTCTCTCTCTCTCTCGTCTCTCTCTCTCTCTCTCTCTCTCTCTCTCTCTCATGAGGAAAATGACTAGATCTTCATGTACGTACGATGATACGCTGATTCATCCCCTGTTCCTAATCCGCCCTCGCCAAGCCCATTACGCTAAAGTATGTATGTAATGTGATATTAGAATTCCAAGTGCATCTCAGCAAAAACACAATGTTTTTTATCAAGGCTACAGCATATTTACCCGAGACTAACATTACAGTCACGTAAAAAGCGAAACTCGCACAGAGAGAGAAGAAAAAAAAACCTGAGGCAAAAACTTCCTTAATTGATCGAGTTTTTGCTTTTCTATCTTCTTTGAATTTCTGTGAACAAGCTACTTCAGGAATGAAAGCAAAAAGGAACTGAGTTCTAGAGGAAACAAATGGTACTCACAAAAAGACTTATTTCCCATGTACGTACATCTTAGGATATACAAAATACGAAATGCCAATGTTTGTAATCACTAGAAAATTCTCCACGAAAAAATATAGCACTTTGTCGGTAGCTACCAATTCTTATACAGTAATCTCACAGCATTCGTGTCCAGTGAAATTTTGAAATAATCTTAATGAACTCATCACGTTTTCCCCAAGGATCCACAGCGATACTGACAATGTGCGGAAATCTGCAAGGGAGGTAATGATATGTGTTAGACCTCACATTCAGCGAGAGTATCCCGGCTGTTTTCATGCATCAGATGCCGCCGGTGCACGCGATCAGGGCCATTTTGTCCCCTCAGTCAGCTTAGCTGTCAGTCAGAGAGAGAAATGCCAAAAGAGGGGTGAGGCGGTGCTCTTGCAGCGCGGACAGTCGACATCTCCATTGTTATCCTAGCGTGTGCTACAAATCAGATATTTTTTGTTCTCTCGATCTATTTGCTTGGCCCATAAACTGAGGAAAGGTTACTCTATTAGTGCTAAAAAGACAGGCTTTCTCTTCTCCTGATTTCTTTTTTCCTGGCCAAGGTCTATTACAAGGTGCCACGTTCTACCACACATTCCATCTTTCCACCACCTTTGGTTCATAACGCTTCAATAGCTTTTGCGTAATCACGCTGACAAACTAACAAACAAGCAAATAGAAAATTTCCTTCGCGGAACGAGTTGACACAAGAAAATGCAACAGACCGAAACGTTACC
>JADBJO010014439.1:24993-27493 GCA_016801955.1 Conus betulinus | reverse complement strand
GACAGATATCTTATCAACACTTAACCCCAACAGACAATGAGCCAGGTGGTATTGACATTTTAAAAAAACAACATACTGCACAAATTTCAACTGCCCCAAACTACGGCCTGTCCACGAATTTAACTGGCCTGCTTATTTATTGAAGCATTATTTTTCTGTTTCGAATCTGTATTTTCTTCTTAACTTTGTACTCATCACAACTCTGAAATGTAAAGAGTTAGTGGGCAAGACAGATGGATCATCGTCCAAATTAAACAAACTATCTGAATAATACCTGACTTAACTTCATTTACATTTGTTTCATTCGCAGTTGTACATTTCTTAAAACAGTCACATGCAAAATCAGTAATGAACCTTAAATTACAAAAAAAAAAAAAAAAAAAAAAAAAATTGCAATTAAAACTATCGTTCTTCCTGCTGCTTCTGTTCCTGCTCTTGTCCTCTCATCCTCTGTCCACTACTACTGCTACTGCTGCTGCTGCTGCTGCTACCACCACCACTACGACTACTGCTGCGCTAGTACTACTTCAGTGTTCTGCTAAAACAATATCACACATATTTTGTAATTTTCTCGGGACATTTTCATACGACTACTGCTACTGCTGTTAGAGATTCAGTGCTATCCATACTGCTCTAAACATACACACACGACTTCAGAGGGAAAAAAAGACAAATTTTGTCAAATTCTTAATCTATACAAATTCGAGAAATAGGCATCCTACTGCAAGGCATAGTTTTATTCCCTCCTTGATTCTTGTGTTATTTATTGTTGATAGATGCATGCATATGTATGTAATTATGTATGATTGCATGTATGTATGTGTGTTATGTATGCACGTAGATATGTGTGTATGTGTTTTATGCATGTTATATATGTTATGTAAATTATGTACGTACGCATGTACGTATGTATGCACGTAAGTATGTCATGTACGTTTGTCTGTATGTATTTTTGTTTGTTTGTTTGTATGTATGTATGTATATAAGTATGTACTTGTTAATTTTACTTTATGATTTATTTGTTTATTTACCCATTCATTTTTTTTTAAAAAATTATTTGATAATCGGTTTACTTGTTCGAGGGATTTTGTTTGTTTTTTGTTTGTTTCTTTCTTTCTTTACCTCATATGGATGAAACTATTTGATAGAGGTGCTGTTGAATCCTTGTACTCTGTTTGAACCATTGAATCTACTTTACTTCGTGTGTTTGAGTCACCCAATTTCCAGGACTTTTCGTCAAATAATTCATATGATAGTAAGTGTTTGCATTGGAATTATGAAATGCACACACACACGCACGCACGCACGCACGCACGCACGCACGCACATACACACACACACACACACACACACACACACACACACACACACACACACACACACACACACGTGCGCGCGCGCGCGCGCGCATATATGTGTGCGTGTGTTATGCAGTGAAGGCCAGGCTATTCCTTCTCAGAGTAAATAATTAAACCTACAGTAGTGTGTTTTGTGTATGAGTTATGCAATCGAAGCCAGCCTACTCGTTCTCTACGTGAATAATTGAACCTAAGTTATTGTGTTTTTGTGTTTGAGTAATGCAAAGCAAGGCAGCCAGCTCTTTCTCTGAGTGAATACTTGAACCTACGGTGCCGGTTCTGTGCTAGGATTAATGGATGCTCTGTTCTGGTTTGTGTGGGAGTTTCTCTTCCTATGAAACAGGAGGTGCTATTCCGGTTCAGTTTGTCGCGCCATGATCGTGGAGACCATGGTTGTGGGTCGTGTGGCATTGATGGCAGTATGGCTTTGGGTTTGTGGGTTGTGTGGCATTGATGGCAGTATGGCTTTGTGGGTCGTGTGGCATTGATGGCAGTATGGCTTTGTGGGTCGTGTGGCATTGATGGCAGTATGGCTTTGTGGGTCGTGTGGCATTGATGGCAGTATGGCTTTGTGGGTCGTGTGGCATTGATGGCAGTATGGCTTTGTGGGTCGTGTGGCATTGATGGCAGTATAGCTTTGTGGGTCGTGTCGTGCAGTATGGCTTTGTGGGTCGTGTGGCAGTGATGGCTTGGCTTTGTGGGTCGTGTGGCATTGATGGCAGTATGGCTTTGTGGGTCGTGGATGTCAGTATGGCTTTGTGGGTCGTGTGGCATTGATGCAGTATGGCTTTGTGGGTCGTGTGGCATTGATGGCAGTATGGCTTTGTGGGTCGTGTGGCATTGATGACAGTATGGCTTTGTGGGTCGTGTGGCATTGATGATAGTATGGCTTTGTGGGTCGTGTGGCATTGATGACAGTATAGCTTTTGTGGGTCGTGTGGCATTGACGATAGTATGGCTTTGTGGGTCGTGTGGCATTGATGATAGTATGGCTTGGGGGTCGTGTGGCATTGATGGCAGTGGCTTTGTGGGTCGTGTGGCATTGTACAGTATAGCTTTGTGTGGCATTGATGTAGTGGCTTTGTGGGTCGTGTGGCATTGATAGTATGGCTTTGTGGGTCGTGTGGCATTGATGATAGTAT
>JADBJO010014439.1:0-22500 GCA_016801955.1 Conus betulinus | reverse complement strand
TTGTTCTCTTTTTTTAAGCAGCAGCAAAAAACAGAGTGAGGGTGCCAGTACACAACACATTAAAAATATTAACAAACACAGACACTTTGTATCAAACGCCAAAACACTAAAATCAGCAACAATATGTCATTTCAAGAGAACATACACACTGTGCATGGTGTGTAAGAGGTTGGTTGGAGGTGAAAAAAAAAAAGAAATAAAATCACCATCGTCTCATTAATGTCGATAACAGTAACGAAATATTGTTAGAGAGTGCTTTTCCAGGTTAGTTCGAAGCGCTTTCTTTATGTGTATACAACCCTGATATGGCCCTTTGCGGTCGGCTGGGCTACAAGCAACATTACCTTACCTTAGCTTCACGTGTGTGTGTGTGTGTGTGTGTGTGTGTGTGTGTGTGTGTGTGTGTGTGCGCTCGCGCGTGCGCGCGTGTGTGTGTGTGGTCATTCCCTAGTTCAGCCTGTGTTCAGAACGGGGGAAAGCGTGATGGTAATAGGCCTACTTAAGTGAACTAAGTCAGTATTAGTCAGGCTTAACACACCATAGATATCACTGCACTCATACACGAACTCATGTACCCACCAAACATTCCACGCCCTCTCTTGTACTACGTCGTCCCTACACATTCCGACCAGTCTGACAACAGCATCAATACAGCGTCTTACAACAACACCGACTGAACAAGCAAAAGACTCCTGTTCTTTAGGGCAATGCCCTAGGTCTGGTTACTAGGCAACTTCAGCTGACTGAGGCCATACATAGCACCTACTTGATGCTTCGAGGTCCTCGTGGAAAAATCTGTCTTCCTGTCAACATCAGGAATGTTCGAACTCGGGAGGGGTCCTCACCACTTTGGATGCCTACTATCACCTGACAGTTGCTTCACTCAGTTCGAACATCGCCACCTGGTGGAGGGCACTACTGCTAATCGGCCAAGTACCCATTTCTCCACAACGCTCGAAATCTTTTCGTCTAAAGCGCTTCAGGCCCTTTGTGAGAGTTTTCGCTCCCTTGGTAACCTGCTGTCGTGACTTTCAGGTTTAGCCTGCTGTCGTGACTTCCTAGTTCAGCCTGCTGTCGTGACTTCCTAGTTCAGCCTGCTGTCCTTTTTTTTTTAATCCAGTACAGCTTGCTGTGTGCCATTTCCTGGTTTAGCCTGCTGTCGTGACTTCCTAGCTCAGCCTGCTGTCGTGACTTCCTGGTCTAGCCTGCTGTCGTGACTTCGTAGTTTAGCCTGCTGTCATGACTTCCTGGTTTAGCCTGCTGTCATGACTTCCTAATTTAGCCTGCTGTCATGACTTCTTAGTTTAGCCTGCTGTCGTGACTTCCTGGTTTAACCTGCTGTCATGACTTCTTAGTTTAGCCTGCTGTCGTGACTTCCTGGTTTAACCTGCTGTCATGACTTCTTAGTTTAGCCTGCTGTCGTGACTTCCTGGTTCAGCCTGCTGTCGTGACTTCCTGTTTAGCCTGCTGTCGTGACTTCCTGGTTTAGCCTGCTGTCATGACTTCTTAGTTTAGCCTGCTGTCATGACTTACTAGTTTAGCCTGCTGTCATGACTTCTTAGTTTAGCCTGCTGTTGTCATTTCTTAGTTTAGCCTGCTGTTGTCATTTCTTAGTTTAGCCTGCTGTTGTCATTTCTTAGTTTAGCCTGCTGTCATGACTTCCTAGTTTAGCCTGCTGTCGTGACTTGTTAGTTTAGCCTGCTGTCATGACTTCTTAGTTTAGCCTTCTATCATGACTTCCTGGTTTAACCTGCTGTCATGACTTCCTAGTTTAGCCTGCTGTCATGACTTCTTAGTTTAGCCAGCTGTCGTGACTTTCTAGTTTAGCCTACTGTCATGACTTCCTAGTTTAGCCTGCTGTCGTGACTTCCTGGTTTAGCCTGCTGTCGTGACTTCCTGGTTTAGCCTGCTGTCATGACTTCCTGGTTTATCCTGCTGTCAAGGTTTAGCCTGCTGTCGTGACTTCCTAGTTTAGCCCGCTGTCACGGTCTAGCTTGCTGTTGTGACTTTCTAGTTCAGCATGCTGTCCTCTTTATCTAGTACAGCCTGCTGTTTTCACTTTCTGGTTGAGCCTGCTTTTGCAATTTTCTGGTTTAGCCTGCTTTTGCCGTTTTCTATTCATATATTATGCTTTTATTATCAGTACTATTGTGTTAGCATTATCATTATTGTTATCAATACGATTGTTCTTATTGATATTATCATGACTACCATTAACATCACCATCGCCAACACCACTAAGACCGTTGCCACGGCAACCATGCTGTTTAAGAATTCTCTAACCCACTCTCCTTTCTCCCACACTACAACTGCTACTGTCATATTATCACCAAAAGTGGTAGTAATCCTGTGTTTATTTTCTTTCTTTGATATTTTGATCATCATCATCACCATTATTCATGTCAGTTATATAATTATCATCATTACTACCTCGACTCATACATTGTCTCTTTCTTTACAGCCTCATTTTCATTCAACGCCCATCTTGCGCTGAAGTGAATGAAGATAAGTGATTGCTCGTTCAAAAGTGTTTTGCATTTTGCCTGAAGAAGACCCAAGAGGTCGTGTTTTTGTCTTGTGAATCATTTGTCAACATTTTCTTGGCGGTTCGCTATTAATTACATCAAAAAAACTCTGTTTGAGCCTGCTTTTGCCATTTCCTAGTTTAACCTGCTCTTGCCATTTCCTATTTTAGCCTGCTTTTGCCATTTCCTATTTTAGCCTGCTTTTGCCGTTTTCTATTTTAGCCTGCTTTTGACTTTCCTAGTATAGCCTGCTTTTGCCATTTCCTAGTTTAGCCTGCTTTTGCCATTTTCTAGTTTAGCCTGCTTTTGCCATTTCCTATTTTAGTCTGCTTTTGCCATTTTCTATTTTAGTCTGCTTTTGCCATTTTCTATTTTAGTCTGCTTTTGCCATTTTCTATTTTAGTCTGCTTTTGCCATTTCCTATTTTAGTCTGCTTTTGCCATTTTCTATTTTAGTCTGCTTTTGCCATTTTCTACTTCGGCCTGCTGTTGTCACTTCCTAGCCTGCTGTCACGGCTTTCTAGTTCAGCCTACTGTCGTCTTTACCTAGTATAGCCTGCTGTCGTGACTTCCAAGTATAGCCTGCTGTAGTATAGCCTGCTGTCGTGACTTCCTAGTATAGCCTGCTGTCGTGACTTCATAGTTCAGCCTGCTGTCGTGACTTCGAGTTTAGTCTGCTGTTGTCACTTCTTATTATAGCCTGCTGTTGTGACTTCGTAGTACAGCCTACTGTTGTGACTTCCTAATTTAGCCTTTTGTGGTGACTTCACTGTATAGCCTATTGTCCTTACTTCCTAGTATAGCCCGCTGTCGTGACTTCATAGTTCAGCCTGCTGTCGTGACTTCGTGTTCAGTCTGCTGTTGTCACTTCTTATCATAGCCTGCTGTCGTGACTTCCTAGTATAGTCTGCTGTCGGACTTCATAGTTCAGCCTGCTGTCGTGACTTCGAGTTCAGTCTGCTGTTGTCACTTATTATAGCCTGCTGTCGTGACTTTCTAGTATAGCCTGCTGTCGTGACTTCATAGTTCAGCCTGCTGTCGTGACTTTGAGTTCAGTCTGCTGTTGTCACTTCTTATTATAGCCTGCTGTTGTGCCTTCCTAGTATAGCCTGCTGTCATGACTTCATAGTTCAGCCTGCTGTCGTGACATCGAATTCAGTCTGCTGTTGTCACTTCTTATCATAGCCTGCTGTTGTGACTTCCTAGTACAACCTACTGTTGTGACTTCCTAATTTAGCCTTTTGTGGTGACTTCCCTGTATAGCCTATTGCCGTGACTTCCTAGTATAGCCCGCTGTCGTGACTTCTTCGTATAATGTGCTGTCGTGATTTCCTAGTTCAGCCTGCTGTAATGACATCCTAGTGCAGCCCGCGGTCGTGACATCGTTGTACAGCCTAATTCCCAGTATGGCCTGAGTCGTGACTTGCTAGTATAGCCTTCTGTCGTTACTTCCTAGTATAGCCTGCTGTCGTGATTTCATAATTTAGCTGGTTGTCGTGACCTCCGAGTTCAGCCTGCCGCCGTGGCTTCCTAGCTCAATCTGCTGTAGTGCCGTCTAGTATATAGCCTGCTTTTGTGACTTCTTACTATTGTTTTCCCGTCGTGACTTCCTGGTTTAGCCTTCTGTTGTGACTTCAGAGTAAATCCTGCGGTCGTGACTTCCCAATATATTCTAATGTGTTGACTTCCTCGTTCAGCCTGCTGTAATGATTTCCTAGTATATCCTGCTGTGGTGACTTTCTAGTTCAGACTGCTGTAATGATTTCCTAGTATTTCCTGCTATGGTGACTTCCTAGTTCAGCCTGCTGTAAAGATTTCCTAGTATTTCCTGCTATGGTGACTTCCTAGTTCAGCCTGCTGTAAAGATTTCCTAGTATATCCTGCTATGGTGACTTCTTAGTTCAGACTGCTGTAATGATTTCCTAGTATATCCTGCTATGGTGACTTTCTAGTTCAGACTGCTGTAATGATTTCCTAGTATATCCTGCTATGGTGACTTCCTAGTTCAGACTGCTGTAATGATTTCCTAATGTATCCTGCTATGGTGACTTCCTAGTTTAGACTGCTGTAATGATTTCCTAGTATATCCTGCTGTGATGACTTCCTAGTTCAGCCTGCTGTAATGATTTCCTAGTATATCCTGCTGTGATGACTTCCTAGTTCAGCCTGCTGTAATGATTTCCTAGTATATCCTGCTTTGGTAACTTCCTAGTTAAGCCTGCTGTAATGATTTCCTAGTATATCCTGCTGTGGTGACTTTCTAGTTTAACCTGTTGTCGTGACTTCATAGTTCAGCCTCCTGTCATGACTTCCTAGTATATCTCGCTGTTGTGACTTCCTAGTATGTCCTGCTGTCTTGACTTCCTAGATACCCTGCTGTCGTGACTTCCTATTATATCTTGCTGTCGTGACTTCCTGGTATATCCTGCTGTCGTGACTTCCTAGTTTAGCCTGCTGTCATGACTTCCTATTATAGTCTGCTGTAGTGCTCCTTGTTGTCTAGTCTGCCGTTGTGACGTCTTAGTTAAGCCTTCTGTAGTAACTTCTTAGAACAGACTGCTGTCGTGACTTCCTAGTATAGCCTGCTGTTGTGACTTCGTAATGTAGCCCGTTGTCATGACTTCCCAGTATATAGCCAGCTGCCGTGACTTGCTCGTACAGCCTGCTGTCGTGACTTCCTAGTTCAGCCTGCTGTCGTGACTTCCTAGTAGAGGATGCTGTAAAAAACTTGCTAGTAAAGCCTGCTGTCGTGACTTCCTGGTATAACCTGCTGTCGTGACTTCCTGGTTTAGCCTCCTGTTGTGACTTCCCGTAATGCCCTGCCGTCGTCACTTCAAATCATCGCCTGCTGCAGTGACTTACTAGTTCAGCCTGCTGTCCTCTTTACCTAATATAACCTGCTGTAATGACTACCGGCTATAGCTACTGCTGTGACTTCCTAATATAGCTTGCTGTCATGACATCCCGGTTCAGCCTGCCGTCGTGACTTCCTAGATCAGCGTGCTGTACTGCCTTCTAGTGTGGCCTGCTTTGGTGACTTCTTAGTATAGCCTTCTGTCGTGACTTCCTAGTATAGCCTGCTGTCCTATTTCTTAGTTCAGCTTGCTGTCGTAACCTCCGATTTCAGCGTGCTGTCGTGACGTCTTAGCTCAATCTGCTGTAGTGCCGTGTAGCAGCCTGCTTTCGTAACTTCTTAGTATTGCCTTCTGTCGTGACCTCTTGGACTAGCCTTCTGTCGTGACTTCCTAGTAAAATCCTGTTGTCGTGACTTCCTAGTTCAGCCTGATGTGGTTTCTTCTAGTTTTTTTTTATTTTTTTTTTAGAGTAATTATATAGCGCCTATTGCAGACCAGAGACCAAGCTCTAAGCGCTTTTACAATCCGCATTCTCGTCTTGCCTACCTGAGTAGAGCTGACTGGAGAGCTGCCTGCTGGCGCTTCGTTCAGCTCGTTTCCTGTGCCATTCAGTCAATTTCGGTCATTCAATTTAAGAACATTCATTCTTTTGATTTTCACGCAGAGTGCATGCTATGTGTAACGTGTCATCCATACCAACGGCCAAACTGGCTTTCTCTTCCGAAAGTTGGTGATGGGATTTTACGTGTGTACAGGATGTTATGCGTGCGTTCACACACGGAACCTCGGTTTATAGTCTCATTCGAAAGACTATTTGGGAAATGGAGTCAGAACCAATGTTAACTCCGAGGGAAAACTCCCCCCGTACCGAAACGGCCCGGAGGAGATTCGAACCCGCAATCCCAGGATCACCAAGATTACAAGTCCAGCGCTCCACCAGCCGAGCTATTCCGGCCCGTCAGTTCAGTCTGCTGTTGTGAATTCCCATTTCAGCCTTCTGTTGTCACTTTCCTATTATAGTCAGATGCCATGACTTCCTAGTATTGCCCGCTGTCGTGACTTCCTTCTATACCCTGCTGTCCTGATTCTTTAGTTTAGCCTTCAGTAGTAACTTCCTTGTATAGCCTACAGACTCGACTTCTTAATGTAGCCTGACGTCTTGGTTTCCTAAGTTAGACCGCTGTAGTACCTCCTAGTATAGCCTGCTTTTAGTACCTTCTAGTATAGCCTGCTGTCGTGACTTCCTATTCTAGCCTGCTGTCGTGACTTCCTATTCTAGCCTGCTGTCGTGATTTCCTCATAATATTATAGCCTGCTGTTACGACTTCCTAGTTTAGCCTTCTGTCCTGATTTTCTGTTACAGCCTGCTGTAGTGCCTCCTAGTATAGCCTGCTTTTGTGACTTTCTAGTAAAGCCTGCTTTTGTGACTTCCTAGTAGAGTCTACCATCATGACTTCCTAGTTCAGCGGCCATCGTGACTTCCTAGTTCAGCTAGTATAGCCTACCATCATGACTTCCTAGTTCAGTTAATATAGCCTACCATCATGACTTCCTAGTTCAACTAGTGTGGCCTACCATCATGACTTCCTAGTTCAGCTAGTATGGCCTACCATCATGACTTCCTAGTTCAGCTAATATAGCCTACCATCATGCCTTCCTAGTTCAACTAGTATGGCCTACCATCATGACTTCCTAGTTCAGCTAGTATGGCCTACCATCATGACTTCCTAGTTCAGCTAGTATAACCTACCATCATGCCTTCCTACTTCAACCAGTATGGCCTACCATCATGCCTTCCTAGTTCAACCAGTTATGGCCTACCATCATGCCTTCCTAGTTCAACTAGTATGGCCTACCATCATGCCTTCCTAGTTCAGCTAGTATGGCCTACCATCATGACTTCCTAGTTCAACTAGTATGGCCTACCATCATGCCTTCCTAGTTCAGCTAGTATGGCCTACCATCATGCCTTCCTAGTTCAGCTAGTATGGCCTACCATCATGCCTTTCTAGTTCAGCTAGTATGGCCTACCATCATGCCTTTCTAGTTCAGCTAGTATGGCCTACCATCATGCCTTCCTAGTTCAGCTAGTATGGCCTACCATCATGACTTCCTAGTTCAGCTAGTATGGCCTACCATCATGACTTCCTAGTTCAACTAGTATGGCCTACCATCATGACTTCCTAGTTCAGCCCGCCATCATTACTTGCTAGGTCAGCTTGCCAATTGTTCGTTTAGCTTGTAAGACAAAGATAAAAAGTTATACAAGTCCTTTCTTTGAGGTACAAGGACAGCGTCGAGTTGACTATCATCAGTAATGTAACAGGAAAATATGGCCGTCCTCCAGCATCCGCTGATCGCTCCTTAGCATGTGACCAACGTGCAAAGTTTAGATTGTGTTCACATTTTTGATTCCGATACATTTTTCATTTCCATGAATTATCCGGAACAAAGCATTTCAGAAGCTGGTAGTGTAGGAATCCAAATCAATGTTCGCACACACACACACACACACACACACACACACACACACACACACACACACACACACGCAGGCACCACGCACGCGCGCGCGCGCGCGCACACACACACGCGCACACACACACACACACACACACACACACACACACACACACACACACACACACACAAGAAACATGATGAAAAGAATTCTTTTCAGCCGGATTTAATGCAATGATAATGAAGGACAATGTGCTCGATGAAAACAACATTGAATGACATAATCTTAGGTTTGAATAAAGGCAGTGTTTTAAAAAAAAGAAAGAAAAGAAGAGAAAAAAAAACGCACATAAACCTCTTCTTTATTACAAGAATGCTGTACAATGATTTCTCTGAACAATTTCAAATTTCTGTCCGTTATAACAAAAAGACGTATGAAACAAAAGCGAGAAGGATTGATTAAATGTTATCTCAAATCTAAAAATTCTATCCCACTTAATCTCACATGGAGGCAAACACACACAAACGCACACACACACACTCTCTCTCTCTCTCTCTTCCCAAATAATTCACATTCCACTTCTACCCGGAGATCAGTGTTCGCCTCCAACCGGCGGCGCAACCCGACACGCCACATAATAGCGACGTCCATGGCGAAGATGACAGCCACCACTGACGCCAGCACTGTCACCCCCAGCCAGCCAATCGTCTGAGCGCTTGGTCGTTGATCCGGAGCACTGCTGTACTTCCTCTTGTTGATGGCGGTGTTTTTCCGGCTGATGGCCAGTGATTTCAGGAGTTCGGACAAGGCTCTTTGCTGCTGTGCGGTGTCTCCGACAGAGGGGATGTTCCGGGTACACGTACACACGCATAATTTTGCTGCATGTTTTCCTGAAAAGAAAAATGTAAAAATTATGAAACGAGACGATGGCATTCAGTAGAAGAAATGTTTGAAATGTGTTATACAATGTTATGAAATATAGGTGATACGAATAGGCTTTATCAGTGGTTCCTTTAACAAAAACAACAAAAAAAAAACGGTTAAAAAAGGGAGGGAGGGGATCATTGTTCCACATAACAAGCGTACAGAACTTCCTCCTCTCATGAAATGGATAAGTGCAAATTTAAAGGCTGGACTCAAAGAAGTTATGTTTGCTGATTTCATTACGAACATCCTTAGTTTAACTGTGCAGGAAAGTATTGGACATGTGATGTCGACATGATTTTCCAGTGTCAGACACGGTAAATATTTACAGTGTTTTTGCACTTCAACCAAAAGGTCCGTCTGTTTTCCCTTGGAACGTCACGTAATTGTCAACGACAGTGTCCCTTTATTTCAGAAAGACAGATGGCAAATAAACACAGGCTATGTGCAAATACATTCCATTTCATGATTTTGCTTAGATTTCTTTTGCTGTAACACACGTCTGCTAGAAAAAAAAAAAAGCACTTTAGCTCTCTAAAAATCTGCTTAAAAACGAAAGTGGGCTCCAAATGAACGATTAATTCTCCTTTCCATTTTTTTTTAATTGTTATTATTAAGTTGCTATTACAAACAACCCCCAATAGCCATTTTAAGATTTTTCTGTTAGTTTGTCGTTACAGACAATCCCGAATAGCCCTTTTCGATTTTCTGTTGATTTGCCATTACAACCAATCCTAATAGCTCTTTGTAGAATTTTGGTGAAATTTTCCATTACAAACCCTAATAGCCCTCTTTAGATTTTTTGTCAATTTGCTATTACACACAAAACCTAATGGCCCATTAAAAAAAGAATTGCCATTATAAACAAACTTTAATAGCCCTCTCTAGATTATTAATTTTTGTCAATTTGCCATTACAAACAAACCTTACTATCTCACTCTGGATTTTTGTTGTTGTTGTTAATTTGCCAATGTAAACCTTAATGACCCTCTCTAGATGTTTCTGTGTGGTTAATATGTCATTACAAACAAACCCCAATAGCACTCTCCAGATGTTCTATAACTCTGCCATTAGAAAGAAATCCTAATAGCTCTTTCTAGATTTTCTGTTAATTTGCCATTATAGACAAACCTTAATGCACTCTCGAGATTTTGTGTGTGTGTTAATTTGCCATTACCAAAAAGCTCTGATAGCCCATTTTAGATGTGTGTGTGTGTGTGTGTGTGTGTGTGTGTGTGTGTGTGTGTGTGTGTGTGTGTGTGTGTGCACGCGTGTGTGTTAATCTGCCATTACAAAAAAGAATCCTAATAGCCCTCTCTAGATTTTCTGTTAATATGCGTTTACAAACAAACCCTAATAACCCTCTCTAGATCCTTTTCGTTGATTTGCCATTACAAACAAAGCCCAATTCTGCCGGTCGAATTACCTGTTGTTTTTTTTTTTTCACCTAACTAACGTCTGCTCATTTACAAATCTTCATATATTCACTCGATTGCTCTCTGCTTCGATGATAAGATTACTGGTGAAAATGTAAACATGGTGATGGGTACTTTCAGCCATGGGATAGTTTTTCTTTTTCTCAACATTATGACTTAAAGATGTCTTTTGCGCACTAGACGGTCTTTTTCCTCTAAAACGATGGAATAGCTGTCGCAGCAAGCAACACCCCGTTATATTTTCAGGATTTTTATGATAATTATTGTTACGCCCCAAGATGAACATTTTTAGATGCTGTTGTGATATATGTATACACTTTGGGGCTTGTTTGCATGGTTGTGGTTCTCGTTTATCTATTTATTCATTGTTATAATTTACTGTTGACAGCCTGGTATGACTGATGGTCAGCTGACATTCATCACTATGAAAAATAAGCTCACCGGTGTTTGGTACCAACGCTGTTGCCGTTTTATTTCAGACAGCTACCGAATTCACGGCCGATGTAACAATTCACTTTTCACTTCACTTTTCGATAAAGCGTTGTGAACTTTGCAATGCACTAGTCTTCCAAAGACATGACATTTTATTTTACTGGATAGAAGGCTCGAAAAGACTTCACAGTGCTGCCGTTTCTTTTACTGCTAAAAATATCGTGCTTCTTTCTTTTACTACTGAAATATTGTGCTTTATTTCATTTACCTCTAAAACATTGTGTTGCCATTTCTTTTTCGACTAGCGTCGCGCTGCAATAATCACAATAGATTCCAAAATATTATGACTGCTACTAGCAGATATCGCGAAAAAAAAAAATACTAACTACAACAATAAGAACGACTACAATCAAAAACAGCAGCAAAAAAAAAAAAAGAGATATACGTCAGTCATTCTCATCATTCATATCAAATGCTTTTCCTCAGCCTTCACCGCATGACTCGTAAGCTTGGTAGATACATGTTTGTACTCCTAGTTCTTATAGAACAGGGTGTAGTTTACAATGGGAACGAAGAACTGCTGTCTGTGTGTCTGTCTGTCAGTCTGTCCGTCCGTCCGTCAGTGGTAAAAATGTGTTCCATTCGCTCCAGACAAAACTACAGGGTCGATCTTTCTGAAAATGTGTCGGTAAGTCCATTATGGGTCACAGATGATACTCGATGTGTTACTTTACCAATATAGACATTACTAGCGGCGATGACGGCCCACAATGGTTTTTCTTCTTTAAGGAATATCTCAGAAAGTACTTGGCCGATCTTTCTAGGCATGTTCATTATGGGTTATGGATGATGTGTTATTTTACCGATAGAGCCGTTACTAATGGCTATAACTGGCCCCATAATAGATTTTTGTTTCTATGAAATATCTCTGAAAGTACTTGGCCGATCTTTCTAAAAATTTGTATGCTCATTATGGGTCACGGATGATGCCCGATGTGTTATTTTACCGTTATAGCCGTTACATACGGCTGTAACGGCCCATAACGGTTTTTCTTCTTTATGAAATATCTCAGAAAGTACTTGGCCGATCTTTCTGAAAATATGTGGGCATGTTCATTATGGGTCACGGGTGATGGTCGATGTTTTCGTTTCCCGTTATAACCGTTACTGACAGCTACAACGGCCAATAATGGTTTCTATTCTTTATGGAATATCTCAGAAAGCTCGAAAAGACTTCACAGTTCTTACAACTAAAATATTGTGCTGCTGTTCCTTTTCCTGCTAAAAATATCGTGCTTCATTTCCTTTACTACTGAAATATTGTGCTCTATTTCATTTACCTCTAAATCATTGTGTTGGCATTTCTTTTTCGACTACCATCGTGCTGCAATAATCACGATAGATTCCAATATTATGACTGCTACTAGCAGCAGTCGCAGAAACAATACTACCACCACCACCACCACCAATAACAACCACAATCAATACAGCAGCAAAGAATGAGATACACGTCAGTCATTCTCATCATTAATATCAAATGCTTTTCCTCAGCCTTCACCGCACTGGAAACAACTTCAACTAGGAAAGCATCAGACACACAACACTGCTAATCGATGAAATCACTTCATCAGGAGCATTATGGGTCACGGATGTAAAGACTTCATAGTTCATTTGGATGTTGTTGGACACTGGTTATGAAGACGAAAAGATGAGTTTATTTCTTACCTGTGGATGAATAGACGAGTTCATTTCTTACCTGTGGATGAAAATATGAGTTCATTTCTTACCTGTGGATGAAAATATGAGTTCATTTCTTACCTGTGGATGAAAACACGACTTCATTTCTTACCTGTGAGTGGGGTCGTCTCCGGAATGCCGACGGTGTGGCTACCTCCACCTTGAACGTCTGCTGTTGAAGCGAGGGTTGCAGACGTAGCCCTGTGGGTAGGATTCTCGAAAGTTGTGGTGAGAGTCGCAGATGTGTTAGCAGGAGTAAGCGTCTCAGTGTTGGTGGTGGTGAGGGTTGCAGATTTAGTGGTAGGGATATAAGTTTCAGTATTTGTCGTGGTGAGTGTCACGGATTTAGTAGTAGGGGCAAGGGTCTCAGAGGCTGGGAAAGCTCCGGCACTGCCTGAGCTGCGGGTTGTGTTCGTGGTGGTGTTGATAGCTGCAGATATGGTTGTAGTGTCGGCCGCGGATATGTTTGAGGCGTGTGTATGTTGCGTGCTTTCCTTTGGCGTAGTGGCGGCTCGTGCAGACACATTGGCCGACGTTTCTGGTGCGTAATCAGCTCCTGGTGAAGACATTTCATTGATTAGCAGTGTTGTGAGTCTGATGCTCCTGATGAAGACACTTTATCGATTAGCAGTGTTGTGTGTCTGATGCTCCTGATGAAGTGATTTCATCGATTAGCAGTGTTGTGTGTCTGATGCTTTCCTAGTTGAAGTTGTTTCCACCCGAGTGACTAGTGGTGTATCCTACATCACTGATGTTGTTGCAGGTCATGGTGTGTCAAAACCCAGAGTGTTATGGGCCAAAAGCATGGAAGAACTGGACAGAAATTAGAGAGAACAAAAATCATATATTTTCCCAGTCAACGTACGTTTACAAGTGTAATTAAATCAACACTTCTGCTGTGGCTATTAATGGTTCTCGTACAGTTGCTTTTGATGCCATTACTACTGCTGCTAGAAAGACTACCACTGCAACCGCTGTTACGACTGCTACTGCTAGTAGTACTTAACTGCTTCTGTACTGCTACTACCACTGAAGCTGCTAGTAGTACTACAGCTAATTCTATCGATGCTATTGTTACTCCTGTCGTTACCTCCATCTCTGGTACGTGTGGCCATACTATCACTGCAGCTGATTTTACTTTTACAACTAAAATATTGTGCTGCTGTTCTTTTACTACTAAAAATATCGTGCTTCATTTCCTTTACTACTGAAATACTGTGCTCTATTTCATTTACCTCTAAAACATTGTCTTGCCATGCCTTTTCGACTAACGTCGTGCTGCAATTTTCACAATAGATTACAAAATATTATGACTGCTACTAGCAGTAATCGCAGAAACAACAATACTAACAACAACAAGAACAATGACAACTTCAAGCAATACAGCAGGAAAAAAAAGAGATACACGTCAGTCATTCTCATCATTGATATTAAATATTTTTCTTCAACCTTAAGCGCATGACTTGCAAGCTTGGCAGATACATTTTTGTACCCCTAGTTCTTATAGAACAGGGAGTACTTTACAATGGGAACGAAAAAATGCTGTCTGTATGTCTGTCTGTCAGTCTGTCTGTCCATCCGTCCGTCTGTGGTAAAAATGTATTCCACTCGCTCCAGTCAAAAACTACTAGGCCGATCTTTCTGAATGTGTGTAGGTATGTTCATTATGGGTCACGGATGATGCTCGATGTGTTTTTACCGTTATAGGCGTTAACTAACGGCTATAACGGCCCATAACGGTATTTCTTTTTACGGAATATCTTTGAAAGTACTTAGCCGATCTTTCTGCATATTTGTAGGCATGTTCCTTATGGGTCACAGATGATGCCCGATGTGTTATTTTACCGTGATAGCCGTTACTAACGGCTACAAAGGCCCATAACGGTTTTTCTTTTTTATGGAATATCTCAGAAAGTTACTTGGCCGATCTTTCTGAAAAATTGAAGGTATGTTCATTATGGGTCATGGATGATGCCCGATGTGTTAATTTACCGTTATAGCCGTTACTGACGGCTATAACGGACATAACGGTTTTTATTCTTTTTGGAATATCTCAGAAAGCTCGGAAAGACTTCATAGTTCATTTGGATGTCGTTGGACACTGGTTATGAAGACGAAAAGATGAGTTTATTTCTTACCTGTGGATGAATAGACGAGTTCATTTCTTACCTGTGAATGAAAACGTGAGTTCATTTCTTATCTGTGGATAAAAACGTGGGTTCATGTCTAACCTGTGGATGGAGTCGTCTCCGGAATGCCGACGGTCTGGCTGCGTCCACCTTGAACGTCTGCTGTTGAAACGAGGGTTGCAGACGTAGCCCTGGGGGTAGGATTCTCGAAAGTTGTGGTGAGAGTCGCAGATGTGTTAGCAGGAGTAAGCGTCTCAGTGTTGGTGGTGGCGAGGGTTGCAGATTTAGTGGTAGGGGTGAGGGTTTCAGTATTTGTCGTGGTGAGGGTCACGGAATTAGTAGTAGGGGCAAGGGTCTCAGAGTCTCTGACGACTACAGCACCGCCTGAGCTGCTGGTTGTGGACGTGGTGGTGTTGATAGCTGCAGATATGGTTGTAGTGTTGGCCGCGGATATGTTTGAGGCGTGTGCATGTTGCGTGCTTTCCTTTGGCGTAGTGGCGGCTGGTGCAGACACATTGGCCGACGTTTCTGGTGCGTTATCAGCTCCTGGTGAAGACATTTCATTGATTAGCAGTGTTGTGAGTCTGATGCTCCTGATGAAGACACTTTATCGATTAGCAGTGTTGTGTGTCTGATGGTCCTGATGAAGTGATTTCATCGATTAGCAGTGTTGTGTGTCTGATGCTTTCCTAGTTGAAGTTGTTTCCACCCGACTGACTAGTGGCGTAGCACACGTCACTGATATTGTTGCAGGTCATGGTGTGTCAAAACCCAGAGTGTTATGGGCCAAAATCATGGAAGAACTGGAAGAAATTAGAGAACAAAAATGATATATCTTCCCAGTCAACGTACCTTTACAAATGTAATTAAATCAACCACTTCTGCTGTGGCTATTTATGGTTCTCGTACAGTTGCTTTTGATGCCATTACTACTGCTGCTAGAAAGACTATCACTGCAACCACTGTTATGACTGCTACTGCTAGTAGTACTTAACTGCTTCTGTACTGCTACTACCACTGAAGCTGCTAGTAGTACTACAGCTAATTCTATCGATGCTATTGTTACTCCTGTCGTTACCTCCATCTCTGGTACGTGTGGCCATACTATCACTGCAGCTGATTTTACTTTTACAACTAAAATATTGTGCTGCTGTTTCTTTTACTGCTAAAAATATCGTGCTTCATTTTCTTTACTACTGAAATATTGTGCTCTATTTCATTTACCTCTAAATCATTGTGTTGGCATTTTTTTTTCGACTGACGTCGTGCTGCAATAATCACGATAGATTCCAAAATATTATGACTGCTACTAACAGCAATCGCAGAAACAACAATACTAACAACAACAACAACACAACCATAACAACAACTTCAATCAATACAGCAGCAAAAAAAAAGAGAGATACACGTCAGTCATTCTCATCATTCATTATCAAATGTTTTTCCTCAGCCTTAACTGCATGACTCGTAAGCTTGGTAGATACATTTTTTATACTCCTGGTTCTTATAGAACAGGGAGTACTTTACAGTGGGAATGAAGAATGCTGTCTGTGTGTCTGTCTGTCCATTCGTCCATCAGTGGTAAAAATGTGTTCCACTCGCTCCAGACAAAACTACTGGGCCGATCTTTCTGAAAATGTGTAGGAATGTTCATTATGGGTCACGGATGATGCTCGATGTGTTATTTGACCGTTATAGGCGTTACTAGCGGCTATAACGGCCCGTAATGGTTTTTCTTCTTTAAGGAATATCTCAGAAAGTACTTAGCCGATCTATCTGAAAATTAGTATGTTCCTTATGGGTCACGGATGATGCCCGATGTGTTATTTTACCGTTATAGCCGTTACTGACGGCTATAACGGACCGTAACGGTTTTTTATTCTTTATGAAATATCTCAGAAAGCTCGGAAAGACTTCATAGTTCATTTGGATGTCGTTGGATACTGGTTATGAAGACGAAAAGATGAGTTTATTTCTTACCAGTGGATGAATAGATAAGTTCATTTCTTACCTGTGAATGAAAACATGAGTTCATTTCTTACCTGTGGATGAATACACGACTTCATTTCTAACCTGTGGGTGGGGTCGTCTCCGGAATGCCGACAGTCTGGCTGCCTCCACCTTGAACGTCTGCTGTTGAAGCGAGGGTTGCAGACGTAGCCCTGGGGATAGGATTCTCGAAAGTTGTGGTGAGAGTCGCAAAGGTGTTAGCAGGAGTAAGCGTCTCAGTGTTGGTGGTGGTGAGGGTTGCAGATTTAGTGGTAGGGGTAAGGATTTCAGTATTTGTCGTGGTGAGTGTCACGGATTTAGTAGTAGGGGCAAGGGTCTCAGAAGGCTGGGAAAGCTCCAGCACTGCCTGAGCTGAGGGTTGTGTTCGTGGTGGTGTTGATAGCTGCGGATATGGTTTGTAGTGTCGGCTGCGGATATGTTTGAGGCGTGTGCATGTTGCGTGCTTTCCTTTGGCGTAGTGGCAGCTGGTGCAGACACATTGGCCGACGTTTCTGGTGCGTAATCAGCTCCTGGTGAAGACATTTCATTGATTAGCAGTGTTGTGAGTCTGATGCTCCTGATGATGACACTTTATCAATTAGCAGTGTTGTGTGTCTGATGCTCCTGATGAAGTGATTTCATCGATTAGCAGTGTTGTGTGTCTGATGCTTTCCTAGTTGAAGTTGTTTCCACCCGAGTGACTAGTGGCGTAGCACACGTCACTGATTGTTGCAGGTCATGGTGTGTCAAAACCCAGAGTGTGTTATGGGCCAAAAGCATGGAAGAACTGGAAAGAAATTAGTGAAAAAAAAAATGATATATTTTCCCAGTCAACGTACGCTTACAAATGTAATTAAAAATCAACTACCTCTGCTGTGGCTATTAATGGTTCTCGTACAGTTGTTTTTGATGCCATTACTACTGCTGCTAGAAAGACTATCACTGCAACCACTGTTACGACTGCTACTGCTACTAGTACTTAACTGCTCTGTACTGCTACTACCACTGAAACTGCTAGTAGTACTACAGCTAATTCTATCGATGCTATTGTTACACCTGTCGTTACCTCCATCTCTGGTACGTGTGGCCATACTATCACTGCAGCTGATTTTACTTTTACAACTAAAATATTGTGCGCTGTTTCTTTTACTGCTAAAAATATCGTGTTTCATTTCCTTTACTACTGAAATATTGTGCTCTATTTCATTTACCTCTAAATCATTGTGTTGGTATTTCTTTTTCGACTAACGTCGTGCTGCAAATATCACGATAGATTCCAAAATATCATGACTGCTACTAGCAGCAATCGCAGAAACAACAATACTAACAACAACAACAGCAACAACAACAACAACCATAACAACAACTTCAATCAATACAGCAGCAAAAAAAAAAGAGATGATACACGTCAGTCATTCTCATCATTCATATCAAATGTTTTTCCTCAGCCTTAACTGCATGACTCGTAAGCTTGGCAGATACATTTTTATACTCCTAGTTCTTATAGAACAGGGTGTACTTTACAATGGGAATGAAGAAATGCTGTCTGTGTGTCTGTCTGCCCGTTCGTCCGTCAGTGGTAAAAATGTGTTATGGGTCACGGATGATGCTCGATGTGTTATTTGACCGTTATAGGCGTTACTAGTGGCTATAACGGCCCATAATGGTTTTTCTTCTATAAGGAATATCTCAGAAAGTACTTAGCCGATCTTTCTGCATATTTGTAGGCATGTTCCTTATGGGTCACGGATGATGCCCGATGTGTTATTGTACCGTTATAGCCGTTACTAACGGCTACAACGGCCAGAACGTTTTTTTAAATAAATATCTCAGAAAGTACTTGGCCGATCTATCTGAAAATGAGTTATGTTCATTATGGGTCACGGATGATGCCCGATGTGTTATTTTTACCGTTATAGCCGTGACAAGCGGCTATAACGACCCATAATGGGTTTTTTCTTTTGTATGGAGTATCTCAGAAAGTACTGGGCCCGTTCTTTCTGAAAATTTGTAGGTATGTTCACTATGGGTCAGGGATGATGCCCGATGTGTTATTTTACCGTTAAGCCGTTACTAACGCTACAACGACGCATGTTTTTTATAAAATATCTTCCAGAAAGTACTTGGCCGATCTTTTGGCTTCATTTCCTTTACTACTGAAATATGTGCTCTATTTCATTTTATATGTCTAAAAACATGTGTTGCCATTGCTTTTTTGACTAACGTCGTGCTGCAATATCACAATACATTCCAAAACTATTATGACTGCTACTAGCAGCAATCGCAGAAAGCAACAATACTAATAACTACAACAACAACACCATAACAACAATTTCAATCAATACAGCAGCAAAAAAAAGCAAAATAGATAGATGTAGTGTCAGTCATTTCTCATCATTCATATCAAATGTTTTTCCTCAGCCTTAACCGCATGACTCGTAGCTTGGCAGATACATTTTTGTACTCCTAGTTCTTATAGAACAGGGAGTACTTTACAAATGGGAACGAAGAAAATGCTGTGTGTGTGTCTGTCTGTCAGTCCATCCTTCAGTGGTAAAAATATGTTCCACTCGCTCCAGACAAATCTACTGGGGAAACCGATCTTTCTGAAAATGTGTAGGTATGTTCATTATGGGTACACGGATGATGCTCGATGTGTTATTTGACCGTTATAGGCGTTACTGACGGCTATAACGGTTTTTATTCTTCTTTTTTGGAATATCTCAGAATGCTCGAAAAGGACTTCATAGTTCATTTGGATGTCATTGGACGCTGGTTATAAAGACGAAAAGATGAGTTTATTTCTTACCTGTGGATGAATAGACAAGTTCATTTCTTACCAGTGGATGAAACCATGAGTTCATTACTTACCTGGTGATGAAACACACGAGTTCATTTCTGACCTGTGGTGGGGTCGTCTCCGGAATGCCGACGGTCTGGCTGCCTCCACCTTGAACGTTTGCTGTTGAAGAGCGAGGGTTGCAGGCCTAGCCATGGGGTAGAGAATTCTCTCGAAAGTTTGGTGAGAGTCGCAGATGGCGTTGTAGCAGGAGTAAGCGTCCCTCAGTGTTGGTGGTGGCGAGGGTGCAGACTTAATGGTAGGGGTAAGGGTTTCAGTTTTTTATCGTGGTGAGGGTCACGGATTTAGTAGAAGGGGCAAGGGTCTCAGAGTCTCTGACGACTGCAGCACCACCTGAGCTGCTGGTTTGTGGACGTGGTGTTGTTGATAGCTGCGGATATGGTTGTAGTGTCGGCCGCGGATATGTTTGAGGCATGTGCATGTTGCGTGCTTTCCTTTGGCGTAGTGGCGGCTCGTGCAGACACATTGGCCGACGTTTCTGGTGCGTTTATCAGCTCCTGGTGAAGACATTTCATTGATTAGCAGTGTTGTGAGTCTGATGCTCCTGATGAAGACACTTTATCGATTAGCAGTGTTGTGTGTGAGATGCTCCTGATGAAGTGATTTCATCGATTAGCAGTGTTGTGTGTCTGATGCTTTCCTAGTTGAAGTTGTTTCCACCCGAGTGACTAGTGGCGTAGCACACTTCACTGATATTGTTGCAGTCATGGTGTGTCAAAACCCAGAGTGTTATGGGCCAAAAGCATGGAAGAACTGGACAGAAATTAGAGAACAAAAATCACATTTTCCCCAGTCAACGTACGTTTACAAATGTAATTAAATCAACTACCTCTGCTGTGGCTATTAATGGTTCTCGTACAGTTGCTTTTGATGCCATTACTACTGCTGCTAGAAAGACTACCACTGGAACCGCTGTTACGACTGCTACTGCTAGTAGTACTTAACTGCTTCTCTGTACTGCTACTACCACTGAAACTGCTAGTAGTACTACAGCTAATTCTATCGATGCTATTGTTACTCCTGTCGTTACCTCCATCTCTGGTACGTTGTGGCCATACTATCACTGCAGCTGATTTTACTTTTTACAACTAAAATATTGTGCTGCTGTTTCTTTTACTGCTAAAAATATCGTGCTTCATTTCCTTTACTACTGAAATATTGTGCTCTATTTCATTTACCTCTAAAACATTGTGTTGCCATTGCTTTTTCGACTAACGTCGTGCTGCAATAGTCACAGTAGATTACAAAATATTATGACTGCTACTAGCAGCAATCGCAGAAACAACAATACTCACAACAACAACAACAGCAACAACAATGACAACAACTTCAAGCAATACAGCAGGAAAAAAAAAAAAGAGATACACGTCAGTCATTCTCATCATTGATATTAAATGTTTTTCCTCAGCCTTAAGCGCATGACTTGCAAGTTTGGCAGATACATTTTTGTAAACCCTAGTTCTTATAGAACAGGGCGTACTTTCAATGGGAACGAAAAATGCTGTCTGTATGTCTGTCTGTCCGTCCGTCCGTCTGTGGTAAAAATGTGTTCCACTCGCTCCAGACAAAAACTACCTGGCCGATCTTTCTGAAAAAATGTTTAGGTATGTTCATTATGGGTCACGGATGATGCTCGATGTGTTATTTTACCGTTATAGGCGTAACTAGCGTCTATAACGGCCCATAATGGTTTTTTTTCTTTATGGAATATCTCAGACAATACTTGGCCAATCTTTCTGAAATTTTGTAGGCATGTTCATTATGGGTCGTGGATGATGCCCGATGAGTTATTTTACCGTTATAGGCGTTACCCTAACGGCTATAACGGTATTTCTTTTTTACGGAATATCTTAGAAAAGTACTTTGCCGATCTTTCTGCATATTTGTAGGCATGTTCCTTATGGGTCACGGATGATGCCCGATGTGTTATTTTACCGTTATAGCCGTTACTAACGGCTACAAAGGCCAATAACGGTTTTTCTTTTTTATGGAATCTCAGAAAGTTACTTGGCCGATCTTTCTGTAAATTTGAAGGTATGTTCATTATGGGTCATGGATGATGCCCGATGTGTTATTTTACCGTTATAGCCGTTACTGACGGCTATAACGGACCATAACGGTTTTTATTCTTTTTGGAATATCTCAGAAAGCTCGGAAAGACTTCATAGTTCATTTGGATGTCGTTGGACACTGGTTATGAAGACGAAAAGATGAGTTATTTCTTACCCTGTGGATGAATAGACGAGTTCATTTCTTACCTGTGAATGAAAACGTGAGTTCATTTCTTATCTGTGGATAAAAACATGGGTTCATTTCTAACCTGTGGGTGGAGTCGTCTCCAGAATGCCGACGGTCTGGCTGCGTCCACCTTGAACGTCTGCTGTTGAAGCGAGGGTTGCAGACGTAGCCCTGGGGGTAGGATTCTCGAAAGTTGTGGTGAGAGTCGCAGATGTGTTAGCAGGAGTAAGCTCTCAGTGTTGGTGGTGGCGAGGTTGCAGATTTAGTGGTAGGGGTAAGGGTTTCAGTTTTTGTCGTGGTGAGGGTCACGGATTTAGTAGTAGGGGCAAGGGTCTCAGAGGCTGGAAAGCTCCGGCACTGCCTGAGCTGCGGGTTGTGTTTCGTGGTGGTGTTGATAGCTGCGGATATGGTTGTAGTGTCGGCCGCGGATATGTTTTTGAGGCGTGTGCATGTTGCGTGCTTTCCTTTGGCGTAGTGGCGGCTCGTGCAGACACATTGGCCGACGTTTCTGGTGCGTAATCAGCTCCTGGTGAAGACATTTCATTGATTAGCAGGTTGTGAGTCTGATGCTCCTGATAAGACACTTTATCGATTAGCAGTGTTGTGTGTCTGATGCTCCTGATGAAGTGATTTCATCGATTGGCAGTGTTGTGTGTCTGATGCTTTCCTAGTTGAAGTTGTTTCCACCCGAGTGACTAGTGGCGTAGCCTACGTCACTGATATTGTTGCAGGTCATGGTGTGTCAAAACCCAGAGTGTTATGGCCAAAAGCATGGAAGAACTGGACAGAAATTAGAGAACAAAAATCATATATTTTCCCAGTCAACGTACGCTTACAAATGTAATTAAATCAACTACTTTCTGCTGTGGCTATTAACGGTTCTCGTACAGTTGCTTTTGATGCCATTACTACTGC
>JADBJO010014438.1:32500-47697 GCA_016801955.1 Conus betulinus | reverse complement strand
AAAATGAAAAGTTCAAGAACTCTTTTTTCAAAGGACAAAGCAAATATGGATCGATTGATAAACAATAAGTGAGGCAAAGCCGTGTCAAGTTACTTTATAACCGTTTAACATACATATAGGGACTGATATTGGATGTGTAATTCAACATACTGTATACAGGATTTGCAGTGAATGTTATATTGAATACATTGTAAACAGGGACTTGCCGTGGATGTTTTATTGAACACACTGTATACAGAGACTGGTGGTGGATGTTTATAATTGAACACACTGTATACATTGACTGGTAGTGGATGTTTTATTGAACACACTGTTTACGAGACTGGTAGTGGATGTTTTATTGAACACACTGTATACAGAGACTGGTAGTGGATGTTATATTGAACACACTGTATACAGAGACTGGTAGTGGGTGTTATATTGAACACACTGTATACAGAGACTGGTAGTGGGTGTTATATTGAACACACTGTATACATTGACTGGTAGTGGGTGTTATATTGAACACACTGTATACATTGACTGGTAGTGGGTGTTATATTGAACACACTGTATACAGAGACTGGTAGTGGGTGTTATATTGAACACAATGTATACAGAGACTGGTAGTGGATGTTATATGAACACACACTGTATACATTGACTGGTAGTGGGTGTTATATTGAACACACTGTATACAGAGACTGGTAGTGGGTGTTATATTGAAACACAATGTATACAGAGACTGGTAGTGGATGTTATATTGAACACACTGTATACATTGACTGGTAGTGGGTGTTATATTGAACACAATGTATACAGAGACTGGTAGTGGATGTTATATTGAACACAATGTATACAGAGACTGGTAGTGGGTGTTATATTGAACACACTGTATACAGAGACTGGTAGTGGATGTTATATTGAACACACTGTATACAGAGACTGGTAGTGGATGTTATATTGAACACACTGTATACATTGACTGGTAGTGGGTGTTATATTGAACCACTGTATACATTGACTGGTAGTGGGTATTACATTGAACACAATGTATACAGAGACTGGTAGTGGGTGTTATATTGAACACACTGTATACATTGACTGGTAGTGGGTGTTATATTGAACACACTGTATACATTGACTGGTAGTGAGTGTTATATTTGACACAATGTATACAAACACTGGTAATGTAATATTTTATTGAACACACAGCAAGCAGAGTCTGGCTATGGGTGTTATATTGAACATATTGCTCACAGAGACTATAAGTTGACGTATCATTGAACACACCGCATACAGAGACTGGTAGTAGATGTTTTCTTCAACACACTGCATACAGGAACAAGTAGCGGTGGAGTTCAATAGAACACACAGCGTGAGAAAATACATTGCGTAGGAGCTCCGGCCAAGGATGTTTTACAGAACACACCCTGCGTACAGGATTGGTGGTGTAGGTATCTTTGGACACACTGCATACAGGGACTGGTGGTAGATGTTTTATTAGACACGTTGCATACATGGATCTGCGGTGACTGTTTTACTGAACACACTCCATACTGGAATTTGTGGTCGATGCGTTATTGAACACACAGCGTGAAGGCACTGGTAGTGGACCCTTTATCCTGGACCGTTTCTCCCTCTGCTTCCCAAACAGTCCATGTTCACGTCACATTTCCATAAGTGGTTCACGTGCACAGGAGGACACACAGGTGAAGGGGAAAATCAAAACTCCGGTATCAGGGTCTGGAGCGGTTTTAACCGGTATGGCCACGGTGAACATTTTAAGTGATGCAGACAGACAGACAAAGGGTGAGGAGAAAAAATAAAAAACACGACAGAAAGCAAAACTAACAAATGAATTCAGGTTGGGGGGGTGGGGGTGGGAACTCATTATGTCGGGGGAGCTCTTTAATGCCAATGCATGTCAGTGTGACTGTGGCGTCTGTCGTGTTTCTGTGTGTTTTGGGGAAGGTAGTTTTGTTGTTGTTGTTGTTTTTCTGAACTTATAGATTTTTTCTTTTTTTTTTTTTTCTTCTTCTTTCTTTCTGTCACTGTGTCTGTCCGCGCGAGCACGCGCGTGCGGAACTGATGGATCGTCTTTTCTTTTTCTTTTTTCTTTCAGTCTTTGTGTGTCTTGTGTGTGTGTGTGTGTGTGTGTGTGTGTGTGTGTGCGTGCGTGCGTGCGTGCGCGTGCGTGCGTGCGTGCGTGCGTGCGTGTGTGCGTGTTTTGTTTTGAACTTATGCGCCTGCTTTTTCTTTTTTCTCCTTCTTTCTATATTTTCTTCCTGTCGTGTATGTTGTGTTGTTGTTGTTGTTATTGTCGTTATGTTCGCCTGTTGTCGTTTTTTGTTTTGTCGTTCTTTCTATATTTTGTTCTCGTTGTTGTTGTTGTTGTTGTTGTTGTGTTGTTGTTGTTGTTGTTATTGTTTGTTGTTGTTGTTGTTGTTGTGTTGTTGTTATTGTTGTCGTTGTTGTTGTTGTTGTTGTTGTCGTTGTTGTTGCTGCTGCTTTGCTCTGTTTTCTTTTCCTGTACAAGAATCAGGGAGGCCTAAGTTTCCCAGGCCCATCTTCGCAATGTGTACATCTTTTTGTTCGAAGTTTGTTCTGTCAGAACCTTTTTACGGTTCATACGACCTACACAATTTATCTGGTGAATATAAGAACTTAAATAAGAATAAGATTGCTTATATAGCGCCTATCGTCAGTTGGAGACCAAGCTCTAAACGCTTTACAAGCCACGCTGTCGCTTACATAGCGGGCTGCCTGCCTGGGTAGATCCGACGGAAGAGATGCCTGCTGGCACTTCATTCAGTCATCTTCTCCGTCATTCACTCAGTCAGTCACTCAGGTTTTCATTCATATTTGTATTCTTTCGATGCAAGCCAGTCATACTAGTGAATAACAACAAGGTGAATGTGACCACAGGATTACACAATGAAAACATATATATGAAAAAATAAATGAAAACCACCCTGTTTTTTCTTTTTCATTTATTTATCATATTAGTGTCATCCACACCAACGGCCAAACTGGCCTTCCCTTCCCAAAGTTAGCGATGGGATTTCTTACGAATGTGCAAGATGGTATGTGTGCCTTTACACACAGAAACTCAGTTTATAGTCTCATTCGAGGGACTTTTTTGGGAAATGGAGTCAAACCAAATGTTAACTTCGAGGGGAAAAAATGGCCTGGTAGAGAGTCGAACCCGCAACCCCAGGATCACCAGACTCACGCGTCCGGCCCTCTACCAACTGAGCAATTTCCTTCATCCACAAAGCTCAGAAAATCAGCAATTCAATTCCTCCTCCTCCTCCTCCTTCTTCTTCTTCTTCTTCTTTGCTGCTGCTGCTGCTGCTGCCGATTTTTTTTCTTTTCTTTTGTTTGTTTCTTCGTTTGTTTATTTGTTTTGGTTGTCACATCTTCATTCCTGTCACCACATGAAACCCGCAGTCTTTTCAAGGTCTTGACGGCTGCCCCAAAAGCTTATCTGTAGTTCTGCACCCTCCGGCCAGGTTTGACACCGTCGAATTCCGACAATAAAGCAGGGGAGATAACTTGTGGTACTCCGATAGCAGCCTCCATGTTAATCTGTTGTCTGCGTATCGGATGTGTGGAATGCCTATTGTGGCACGACCTGACCTATCCAGCATCAGCTGGCATCAGCATTAACTAGAACACAGTTTTAACACTATTCTAGAAGTTTCTAGCACCCAGGTTTTAGTATGATATGTAAGTTTTGTTGAAATGAAACGAAGAAATTGTGTAGTATTTTTTTTTTTATTTAAAACTGTCGAGTGCACGCTTGCACACGCTCAGAAAAAAAAAAAATCAACAGATTTCTATTATTTTGATCTGGCTTATCAGTTGTTGTTTTTTTGCTGCAAAGCACGGGAATCATGGCGAATCCTTTTTTTTTTTTTTTTTCGTGTTTCCTGAGCATTATTTGCCACGTGTAAGAGACAAATAACCAAAAGCGAGTGAGTTGTTCGGTCAAGGTCATCAGGGAGTAGCCAATATTTTGATCTCTTCTTATCCAGTTGGTACCAGAGCCCAGCGAGTGCCACAACAGATGTCCACCCCTTGATGCTTCCCTGTCAGCTCCTCTGCTGTCTTCCTCTCATTCATCTGCTCTTCCCAGCACCTTGCGCGATACCTTTCACCAATGAGCAGTGCCGTGGTACGTACTCAAAGTGTAACAAACCTTGAATGAAAAATCACTGAACCACTGAGCGAAAGAGACGAACAAATCACAAGACAAAACACGACGCGTTTCGACCTCTATAGTCTTCGTTTTCATTGTTTTCAGTGGTGTTTGTCTTGCCTGAGGAAGACCTAAGAGGTCAAACAAAACACGTCGTGTTTTGTGTTGTAATTTATTTGTCTCTTTCGTTCGGCGGTACAGTAAATGTTATTTAAGTCCGTGTCAGTTTCCGCCTGCAGTCATCTCCCTTTGAAACTAACGTACTCAAGTGTAGTTTGCCTCGTCTTCTTCACGCTTTCAACAGTAAGTAAGTGAGCGGCAAGTAGGCCTGCGAGTTGAAAAGCAACCTGGTTTCCTTTGCACAGGCAACGCAAAAACAGCAGTCCCATTCCCGTAATTATGTTGACATACAAAACAGCCTCAGGTTAGCTGCTTTTTTTTTTACAGCTCACGAAGGTCACATCAGATCCGGAAACTGCCTCACATTTGAAAAACACTGAAAAATAAACAGCGACATACATGTATATGTCACGATTTGTGAGAAGAAGAATAAAAGCATTCTTCAGAAATATGTAGCCTAGCTCCTTCACGTGAGCGCCTCGTCAAAATGAAGTGTACAGATATCCAGAAAGCCTGACTCCTCGGATAAGCTGGACACAAAGACAAATCTCCAGACCCGCAAACGTGACATGTCAGTTTGTGGTGAGCGATGGTCCCTTAATCCCCGGAGCTGCCAGCCATGTTTTATTTTGCACATTGAGAGGGGCCACCTTGCCTGACCCTTCAGACGCAAGATGGAGGTTGGGGTAGGGGGTTGGGGGGTGGGGGTGGGGGGTGACAGGTGACTCCTCAGGGGTGGGGGGGCGTGGGTTTTCCCACACTGTCAAAGTACAGTCGTCGTGTCTCTCTCTCTCTCTCTCTCTCTCTCTCTCTCTCTCTCTCTCTCTCTCTCTCCGATCATTGTGTGCGACCTGACAGTAAGATCCAGGCAGTTAGTATTCATATCCATTAGATGAAAAGAAGAAAAGCAATGACGAACACGATCCCGACGCGTCTTAGCTTTCATCTTCATCTGCACTTTAACCTTCTCTGTGGTGAAAGAGCACAAAACTCTTTTGTTATAATTGGACAGTAATCGTAGGATCGAATTCCTCAACTGCCATCTCTCTCTCTCTCTCTCTCTCTCTCTCTCTCTCTCTCTCTCTCTCTCTGCACCCCATCCCCCTTCCCCTTCCCTCCCCCTCCGCTTCCTCCCCCGTCACACCGCCCAACACACACACACACACACACACACACACACACACCCCAGCTATCTTTCCAAAACTCTATTCGTCGGTCCGTATCGCCTGTCACACAAGTGTTAGACGACTACACCATGAAATCATTTGTTCCTCTTACCCTCAATGAAGGAGCGCTCTTTCGTCCAACGTCGTTGTAAGCACTTCAGTCATAAACGGATCAGACGGACGAGCGTTCACAGCGTAGTCGCCTGACCCACGTGGACATCCCCTCTTCCAGTAATGAAATGATTACCGTGGACGCGAAGATGAGCCCCTGGACGGTTTTTGTGCCGGCCTGTCAGGTCGTGGCGGGTGACAGGGAAACAAGTCTATTAGGAACAGTATCAGATCAAAAGCGCAGGGGAGGTAACCTGACCACTCGGGATGTCAGGCGATGGCTCTCCTTACTAAGAACTGCTGTTTGGTTAGTATCATGGCGGGGGTTTACCTCTCTCTCTCTCTCTCTCTCTCTCTGCTTCTCGCTTCTCTCTCTCTCTCTCTCTGTCTCTTTCTCTCTCTCTTTCTTTCTCTCTCTCTTCTCTCTCTCTCTCTCTCTCTCTCTCTCTCTGTCTCTCTCTCCTCTCTTTCTCTCTCTCTCTTCTCTCTCTCTCTCTCTCTCTCTCTCTCTCTCTCTCTCTCTCTCTCTCCTCTCCCCGTGGTCCTGAATGGCCACCGTTTGGGCGACATGTGGACAGACCGGTGGTGATTTTGCCCGGAGCGTGTGTGTGTTGGATGCTGTTACAAATGGGCACGGGGTGGGTATCATAGGAGAGTGACAGCGCCCTCGGTTGCTTTCCCCTCCCTTCTCGCAGCTATTAGCTTCACACTTAACAGCTGGAAAACGCCCATACAATATCATGATACCGCTTTAATGACTCTATTTCGCGTGTTGCCTACGCTTGGGTGCTTTGGAGAGAGAGAGAGAGAGAGAGAGAGAGAGAGAGAGAGAGAGAGAGAGAGAGATTTATTTACTTGCGATGATGATAATTATGACAACACCTGTGTGGTTTTTTTAATCCAGTCTTCGCACTGGTCAAAGCAGGGACAATAATGTGCAATTAAGTAAAACGGCACATGTAGAAGTATGCAAACGAAAAAAAAAAAACTTAGATAGATAGATCCATAGATCGATAGATAGATAGATAAATAGATCAGTCGACTGGCAGTTAGATAGATAGATCGGTCGATAGATAGATCGATTGATAGATACGTAGATAAATAGAGATAGATAGATAGATAGATAGATAGATTGTCAGGCTTAAGTGTGTCCAGGGGTCGCCTGACACAGATGTTAAAGTTCTCCTTTTTTATGTCCCGCCGTGCCCTCTCTTTCAGTCCATTCACAAACTAAAGAGTTAAACACATCCAACAATTTATTAATATCGATTAATGAAACAAAAGAATAATAATTATGAAGGATTGCGAATAACAGACTATAGGTTAAGTTTGTAGAGTGTTTTCTGACGGATTCAGTCCTTTCCCTTGTACTACAGAGTCACTTTCGATAGTCTTTTAAAGTGTAGTGCTGACTCTCTCACGGTTCAGCTGCCAGGCTCGCGTGTCACAGCAAATCACTTGCAAGGTGAAACACACAACATGTGCTGCACAGGTCTTGCAAAGCTCCGGACGCTCCTCCGAGACGGCCGGAACAGGGTGACGTACAAGGGAGAGAGATCCGTCAGGAACAAGGAAATAGAAGATCAAAAACAAACCCCACATGAAAATTCTGTAGAATAAAAAGGGGCGTCACGGCGCCTACGTCAACGCCGTGACGTCTTTTGCTGTTCCTTCTCCGCTATGTGTCTCCCGGGAGCGCGACCCTCGTAGGCTGGCACCACCGCCGGCTAGTTCGATCCTCCTGCTTTCTACCAGCTGATGAGGTCTGCCTGGATGTTTCTGGCGTGGACTGGACCTCACCAGGGTGATATGGTCAGGAGGGGATGACACTGACGGTGATCCTACGGATGGTAGTGGTCGAAACACTCCAGGGAGCTTGCGCGCTTGTTGCCTCTTGCATGGGCTTAATGGAACTGCAACGTTTCCAGCCTTTTGCCTAGCGTCGCGCTGATCTGTGTTCATAGTGACCAATGAGAGGACAGGAGAGTCCTATCCTGCCAATCATAACCCATCGGTCACTATGACATCTCTATGATGTAATATAGCTAAATTATGAAGACACCAATATAATTTAGAATTGTGTTCCAAATAAAATGTGGGTCAATGGGTTAGCCGATGAGGAGATGTGCTTGGTGTCTGACAACACCCCCCACCTTAAGTCGAAAATCCATTTTCGATAAGTTACAACAACGCACATTCACCACAAGGCTAACGTCTTCGATCCACAATACATCGTAACTGACTCATCAAAATACTCTTCTCTTTCCCCTAGTGGAACACGTCCACCTTTCAAGTTCAAGGTTTCGCCAAACTTTAAACTCAACTTGAATGACGTGTTATCCGAAAATCGTCACTGTGTGACATGATTCCACCTGCCCTGCACAGGCTGTACGTAGGTCTAGCTCGACCGCCAAGCTTCAAAAGTCGTCAGTCTGTGACGTCAAACTGCCTACCTTCATACTCGCTCGCAGGGCTGGCCAGTTCAAAGGAAAGTCGTCACTAGTGACGTCAAACTCTTGCACTCCCAAGCCACGAAGGAATTACTATCTCCTCTTTCTTCCGTCCTCCGCACAATTTCATAACCCGAAATGTGCATTAAAATTTTAATTTAAAAAATCACATGTACAACTCAGGAAGATGATTCCTTCAACACTAAACACTTTAACTATTTCTGCAACTGCTCAAAGCCAAAACAACATGACACAGAAGGTCCAATTAAAAATACAACTCGGAACAACTTCGACCCCTACTGTTCTCACTGCGTGTACTATGATTTAGCTCGAACAAAGTTCTGTCGGTCAGCCATCTCTTCCCAATTTCTTTTTTGTCTCTTTTCGTGCTCTAGAATGTACCCGTCACAAAAATTTGCAGACCTCGAAGTTTTGCTTCGCTGAAGCACGACCCGAAGATTAAATAACTGAGTCTGCACTATCCCATGTGTGCGCAGTTATTCACGTTCCTATCCTGGAACAAACACTAAACACGCTGTTTCGCGGCTCACAGCAGCTACATTGCCGCCACTGACTACTAGTACAATAACTCCAGCATGGCAAGCTCTACCACATCCTTGGTACCCCTAGCTTCCATACCCTACTCCGACAGTACCTTCTTGTAGTCCACTACTAGAGAACGTGTCACTGACCACCATCACCAGTAGTCGTAAGGCACAAGTCAATGAGGCCAAATTTTCCGAGTTATTCCTGAGACTACATAGACTGGCAGAATCAACATTTAGATTCCATGGGACAACCTCAAACTTGTTGGCTACGTCAGCACACATTCTGTTACATGGAAACATTAGAACGCGCGACTCAGGTAGTCGGCGCCAATGTTTTCTTTCCCAGGAATGACCCGTACCCTGAAGTCGTGTCCTTGGAGCTGAATAGCCCAGCGCATCAGCCTTCCATTCTCTGTTTTATTCTTCTCCAAATACTGGAGGGGCTGATGGTCTGTCTGTAGATCAAACTGCCGGCCATACAAATACACCTCAAACTTCTTTATGGCCCAAACAATTGCCAGGCATTCCTTTTCTATCGTCGCATATTTTTGTTCGGCTGAACTTAGCTTCTTGCTAGCATAAGCTACTGGCATGAGCTGCTCGTCATGTTCTTGTAGCAGGACTGCACCTAACCCTTTGTCACTTGCATCTGTCCTGAGAACAAAATAATGGTTTGTCACTGTCAGCAAGTCTTAGAATGGGTGAACTGATCAATTTGTCTTTGAGCGTGTTGAAAGCTTTCTCACATTTGTCACTCCATCGGACTGGGTCGGACTGACCCTTTTTGGTGAGATTTGTCAGCGGGGTAGCTAACTCCGCAAAGTTTGGTACGAATTTTCGGTAGTATGACGCAAGACCCAAAAATGCTCTGACTTCTGTTTTTTAGTTTTGGGACGCTCTGCACTTTTTATTTTCTCTACCTTTTCATCTTCTGGTAGCATCACTCCCTTCCCTACTTGATGACCAAGAAAGGACAATTCCTCAAACCCTAAGTGACATTTGCTAGGTTTGACCGTAAGGTTTTGTCTCCTAGTCTGGTGAATACTGCTTCTAGCGCTTCTACATGCTGATCCCATGTTTCAGTGGCGATCAGAACATCATCCATGAAGTTTTCTACATCATTACGCTGAAGTGGCAATAATAATTTTCTCATCATCCTGAGAAAACCGCACTGGCGTTCTTCATTCCGAACGGCATGCGTTTCCATTGGTACTGGCCTGTGGGTGTGGAGAGAATGCCGTTTTTGTTCTATCCTCTAGTTTCATGGGTAATTGCCAGAAACCCTTTGACAAATCTATCTTGCTGAAATACTTCGCCTTACTCAACTTGGCAAAGAGCTGATCAGTGTTTGGCATCGGTTCAGCGTCAAAGATAGTTACTGCGTTCAATTTTCTGTAATCAATACAGAAACGCACTTTTCATCCTTCTTTCTGTACTAGGACTATGGGCGCATTGTAGGATGAAACTGTTGGTTCTATGACATCCATGGCTAACATGCTTTTCACTTCATCTTTAATCGTGTCTATCTTAGAATGTGGAAGAGGATATTGTTTCACTCTCACGGGTTTATCTTGACTTAGTCTCAGCTCACAAGTCTCCAGATCTGTTTTTCCAGGCAGATCTGTGAGTACCTTTTTATGTCTTGCTGTGAACTCCCTAAGTGCTTGCTTCTGCTTAGCAGTCAAACTGTCATTGATGACCGCATCTTTGTAAGTTTCTGTTTCAGTGAGTGGTAACATGGGGATTGCTTGAGTCCTGCTGAAACAATCCCTCGCATCATCCCCTGCAGTATAGTCTTCACTGACTACTACTGCCACATCTTTGTCTTTTTCCTCTCTCGAGGTATTCTTTCAGCAAATTGATGTGGAATAGTTTTTCTTTTCCCTTTCACATCTACTTTATAGTCTACTTGGTTTACCTTTTCTGTCACAAGGTATGGTCCCTGCCATGTTAGCTGTAGTTTATTGTGCCTTTCAGGCACTAGGATTAATACTTTGCTGCCTGCTTTGACTGTTCTCCTTTGGGTGTGCCTATCAAAATACTTCTTCTGTTGGTCAGATGCTAGCGAAAGATTTTCTCTTGCTAGTTTGCAGGTGTCATACATCCTGTTCTTCAAATCTGTAACATACTCCGCACTAGTACGTACTTCTTCTTCCATTTCATCATCTGTCCACATCTGTTTGAGGACCTGAATTGGACCTCTCACTTCCCTACCAAACAAAAGTTCAAAGGGAGAGAATTTGGTTGAATTTTGCGGTACTTCACGGTACGCGAAAAGCAGCGCTGGAACATATCTGTCCCATTCCTGAGGTTGTTCCAAGCATATTTTCTTTAGCATGTGCTTGAGCGTTCCGTTTAGTTTCTCTACAAGGCCATTTGACTGGGCATGATACGGGGTAGTGCGGTGACCTTTAATGCTGAGTAATTTGTTTACTTCAGTCATTACGTCAGAAGTGAACTGAGTGCCGTTATCCGTCACTATCTCTCCCGGAATGCCTAGGCGTGACCACATCACCCACAGGGCTTCTGCCACGGTGGTCGCGTCACAGTTTTTTAGACAACTTGCTTCTGGGTACCTGGTAGCATAATCTACCATAGTAAGTATGTACTTGTTTCCTTTGCTGGAAGCTGGTTTGATGGGTCCTACTAAGTCTACCGCTACCTTTTGAAATGGGTGCACTCACTAGCCTGCTCTTCTCAAGTGGGGCCTTTCTGACTCTGCCTTTGCTGGTAGTTCTCTGGCACACGTCACATGATGCACAGTATCTAGAGATGTCACCTAGCATACCTGGCCAGTAAAAGTCTCTCACTATTCTGTCTCTGGTCTTATTAGTTGCCAAGTGTCCTGCCATGGGAGTGTCATGGGCAATCCTGAGTACTTCTGTCTTACATGTCTTGGGTACTACTACCTGATTGTACTCTACCGACTCCTCTTTCTGTCTGCGTCGGAGTATGCCATTCTTAATGTAAAATTCCGTGATTTTTCCCTTAGCTTCATGTGACCTTTGTTTTCAGCTTTGTCAAACAGCTGACTCAAACTGTTGTCATTTCTCTGCTCTCGAGCCAATCTCTGAGGAGTCATAGACAATAAAGGTTCTGAGCATGCCTTCAGTTCTTTGCTTTTCTTAGCCTCTTTTGCCTGAGCGCGTGTTACGGCTGCTGCACTTTCTCTGCGTGCATAGACTGGTATCTTAGCCAGCACCTCTTTGCCGTCCGACTCTATCTTGCATTCATTGCCTAATAGGACGGGCTTCACTGGTTGATCCATAACCAGGACTTCGGCTTTCCCGTCAAAGTATGGTGTATGCATGTCAACTTTGGCTAAAGGTAAACTTTTCTTCACATCTGATGTGGCCAGGGTTACTTCCCTCGTTTCACCTGTGAGGCAACTAACAGGGACAAGTCTACTGTCAACTACTGTTAGACTGGCTCCTGTGTCACGTAAGGCGGATACTAATTTGCCCTCCACTTCTACAGTGCAATTTGGATTGAATGGAATTTGTCGACATTCCTCACAAAGTGGTGACTTTTTCCAGGATCGCGACCGCTGAGACCGTTGGTAGAACGGCTGCTGCCTTTTCAGGTTCTTTACAGTATCGAGCCAAGTGCGGACCCTCACATTTATAACACCGAATACGGCGCGGTCCAAAATCTCGCTGGAAGTTTCTACGTCCTTCAGAGTTAGACTTTCCTTCTACGCTACCGTTTCTTTGTTCAGTGTTAGCTTTCTCTCCACACTACCGGTTCTTTGTTCACCACTCGGTGAAAACGCTGCGGTTCCTTACCCGATTATCGTGATGTCCCGTGAAACGGACATTCTGCACGTTTCGCGGCGGTCGGCTGTTGTTTTCTTTCTTCGGTACGGATATTTTCGAACGCTTCCGCAGCTTTTATTGCTTCGTCTTTGTTCGTGACCTGCTTTTCACGGACGTAATGTGCTTGGTCGGCGGACAACGCTTCGACAAATTTCTCCAAAATAAGCATTTCAGCCAAATCTTTTTCCTTTTTGCCTGAGAGATCTATCCATCTAGTCAGGTAGTATCCAACCTGTCCCACAACATTCTTACGTCTTCTTGAGCTTCCTTCCTAGCTGTTCTGAACCTCTTTCTGTATTCGCTAGAAGAGAGGGTGATCTTTTTGAACAGAGTGTTTTTCATGTATTCAAAATTCATCAGAGACTCCCTCGGAATCTTAACATAAATCTCTCTGGCTTTGCCTTTCAGTAGGGGTGCGAGTCGAATGGCCCACTCTTCTTTCGGCCATCCATTCAGATCTGCAATTCTCTCAAATTGTGTCAAATATACATCTACGTCATCATTGTCTTCTAAAAATGGTAACTTGAATTTCGCGCCGCCGTTGTTGCTGCCATTGGAAGTAGCGCTAGTGTTTGACATCGACTGGCGTATTTTTTCTTCCGCTTCAATTCTTCTCATTTCTATGTCTGCTTCGATTTTGTGTGTCTTTGCAGACGTTCTGCAGATTCACGTTCTGCCATACGTTCAGCTGCTTCGCGCTCTTGCTTAGCGGCATCAAGCTTGCGCTGTTCTTCACGCTCAGCTGCATCCATTTTCCGCTGAGCCTCGCGTTCTGCCGCTTCGCGCATATCTTTAACGTAGCCTGCCAGATCCTTACCTTTAAGCCCTAGCGACTCACCTTCAGTTTTGTATTTTGCAAAATAATCCATGGTTTCTATTTCTGTAGTCACCCTTGGTTTTTTAGATTTGTTTTTCTTGCCCGCAGGCATGTATGAACTCTAAAGGTTACTGCCAAGGATTAGCAGGTGACGACAAATTACAATTTACGTGAACTTCAAGTTACGTCACTCTCTCTTATGACTTACCCTCACTACTTGGTAATGGATCTTGAATAGCCACGACACAACTTAATTCTTTGAGTTGGAATGCTAATTCTTTTCTACAGTTTTGCTCCGGGTACTAATTTTAACTTGCTGTCTCAGCAGCGCAATGAAGGTGATAAACACCTCTCTACACTAACTACGATACAGTGCTTCTGTATCGACACTCTTCTTCTCAAGTGGGGTTTTCCTTGATCTGGACCGGTCAAACTTTCCTAATTCTGTGCGTGAGCTTCACAGTGAACAAATATTCAGTTTACATTGAGGCGTGTGGTTCGATCCTCTTTAGTCGTGAATCCGATAGGAGTTGGTGATGCCGTGCACGATCTTTTACGGGCACCACCCAACTCCCCGCGAATGAACTGAATGAGAGGCGGTGAGACCGCCTAAATGTGGGATGGATAAGATGTTCAGATATCCAACATCCCGGACGAGCCCCCAATTGTCAGGCTTAAGTGTGTCCAGGGGTCGCCTGACACAGATGTTAAAGTTCTCCTTTTTTTTTTGTCCCGCCGTGCCCTCTCTTTCAGTCCATTCACAAACTAAAGAGTTAAACACATCCAACAATTTATCAATATCGATTAATGAAACAAAAATAATAATAATTATGAAGGATTGCGAATAACAGACTATAGGTTAAGTTTGTAGAGTGTTTTCTGACGGATCAGTCCTTTCCCTTGTACTACAGAGTCACTTTCGATAGTCTTTTAAAGTGTAGTGCTGACTCTCTCACGGTTCAGCTGCCAGGCTCGCGTGTCACAGCAAATCACTTGCAAGGTGAAACACAACACATGTGCTGCACAGGTCTTGCAAAGCTCCGGACGCTCCTCCGAGACGGCCGGAACAGGGTGACGTACAAGGGAGAGAGATCCGTCAGGAACAAGGAAATAGAAGACCAAAAACAAACCCCACATGAAAATTCTGTAGAATAAAAGGGGCGTCACGGCGCCTACGTCAACGCCGTGACGTCTTTTGCTGTTCCTTCTCCGCTATGTGTCTCCCGGGAGCGCGACCCTCGTAGGCTGGCACCACCGCCGGCTAGTTCGATCCTCCTGCTTTCTACCAGCTGATGAGGTCTGCCTGGATGTTTCTGGCGTGGACTGGACCTCACCAGGGGTGATATGGTCAGGAGGGGATGACACTGACGGTGATCCTACGGATGGTAGTGGTCGAAACACTCCAGGGAGCTTGCGCGCCTTGTTGCCTCTTGCATGGGCTTAATGGAACTGCAACGGTTCCAGCCTTTTGCCTAGCGTCGCGCTGATCTGTGTTCATAGTGACCAATGAGAGGACAGGAGAGTCCTATCCTGCCAATCATAACCCATCGGTCACTATGACATCTCTATGATGTAATATAGCTAAATTATGAAGACACCAATAATTTAGAATTGTGTTCCAAATAAAATGTGGGTCAATGGGTTAGCCGATGAGGAGATGTGCTTGGGTAGACACTTGAAGTAGATAGAAAAAGAGAAAGTGAAGAGACAGACAGATAGACAGACAGAGGCAGAGAGGCTCTGCAGATACACAGACAGTGGAAGAAGCAGAGACAGACTGTTAGACGGACAAGAGAGAGAGAGAGAGAGAGAGAGAGAGAGAGAGAGAGAGAGAGAGAGAGAGAGAGAGAGAGAGAGAGAGAGAGAGCAAACAGCAAACACACACACACACACACACACACACACACACACACACACACACACACACACACACACACACACACACACACACACACCAAAAAGAAGAAAACAAAACAAACAAATGCAC
>JADBJO010014438.1:27500-30000 GCA_016801955.1 Conus betulinus | reverse complement strand
TCTGCTATGATCCAACATGTACAGGACACCACATATCAAGTTCCCTACTGTCGACAGTCACTGTTCAGTTCAGGAGCCAGCGTGAGTGAGCATTGTCCTCCGGAAGACGCCACCACGTCCGTCCAACGATAGTGCCCATGAACTTGCCAATGCCGTTGACGTCCACAAACAAAATCCATCGTATTTGTAGAGAAGGAATCAAAACTGAGGTCCCTATGAGAGCAGGACGTAAAGGGCTAGAGAACGTGATACTCTTTTATTTGTTTATGCTGATCGATGAGAATGAGAATTTAAAAAAGAAGATACCACGCAGTTCTGTTTGGTTCTGAGACTGCGTGATGGGGCTGCACTCCATGCCTGCTGTCATGATATATCAAGGCGTCAACCAGATCTGAGATATAACAAAAAACGATGTTGGTCAGAAAATTCGAGCAGCACTCTCAGAGGTGCGATTATTAACTGCGTGAAAATCGACCGCGTAGTACCGGTGGTCTTCCCAACTGAGCCCATAGCAAACTCATTTGTGAACGGGGAGCCGGCGAATTTGGAGTTACAGGCGTGCGATTATCTCAGCCTGAGAGGAACAATTATCCAACATCCTTGTGGCCAACATTCTAGCCGACTGCGGCACGATATTTGACCAATGAAGACTGAAGACCCCCATCATCAGCACAGCCTTCCTCTCTCTTCATACTGCCTCATGCAGTCATCACGTTCACTTTGATCTCACTGGTCCTGTCTCTTCCTCACTCTTCCTATTCCCTCGTGCAGTCATCATTCACTGTGATCTCACTGGTTCTGTCTTCCTCCCTCTTCCTATTGCCTCGTGCAGTTGTCATTCATTGTGATCTCACTGGTCCTGTCTTCCTTCCTCTTCCTATTGCCTCATGCAGTCATCATTCGCTGTGATCTCACTGGTTCTGTCTTCCTCCCTCTTCCTATTGCCTCGTGCAGTCATCACTCATTGTGATATCACTCGTCCTGTCTTCCCTTCCTGTCTCTTCCTATTGCCTCGTGCAGTCGTCAGTCACTGTGATCTCACTGATCCTGTCTTCCTTCCTCTTCCTATTGCCTCGTGAAGTCATCATTCACTGTGATCTTACTGGTCCTGTTTCTTCCTCTCTCGTCGTCCTATTGCCTCGTGCAGTCATCACGTTCACTGTGATCTCACTGGTCCTGCCTTCCTCTCTCTTCCGATTGCCTCGTGCAGTCATTATTCACTGTGATCTCACTGGTCCTGTCTTCCTCCCTCTTCCTATTGCCTCGTGCAGTCATTATCACTGTGATCTCACTGGTCCTGCCTTCCTCTCTCTTCCTATTGCCTCGTGCAGTCATTATTCACAGTGATCTCACTGGTCCTGCCTTCCTCTCTCTTCCGATTGCCTCGTGCAGTCATTATTCACTGTGATCTCACTGGTCCTGTCTTCCTCCCTCTTCCCATTGCCTCGTGCAGTCATTATTCACCGTGATCTCTCTGGTCCTGTCTTCCTCCCTCTTCCTATTGCCTCGTGCAGTCATTATTCACTGTGATCATACTGGTCCTGTCTTCCTCCCTCTTCCCATTGCCTCGTCCAGTCATTGTCCACCGTGATCTCTCTGGTCCTGTCTTCCTCTCTCTTCCTATTGCCTCGTGCAGTCATCACGTTCACTGTGATCTCTGTTGTCCTGTCTCTTCTTCCTTCCTCTTCCTATTGCCTCGTGCAGTCGTCATTCACCGTGATGTCACTGGTCCTGTCTTCCTGTCTCTTCCTATTGCCTCATGCATCATCACGTTCACTGTGATCTCACTGGTCCTGTCTTTTCCTCCCTCTTCCTATTGCTATGTATGTACAGTTATTGTTACTGTGGTCTCACGGTTTTTGCCAACCTTACTCTTCTTTGTGTCTGTCTGGTGTAGTCACCATCATGAACAAATTTCTGACAAGTCCAACACTCTCTCTCTCTCTCTCTCTCTCTCTCTCTCTCTCTCTCTCTCTCTCTCTCTCTCTCTCTCTCTCTCTCTCTCTCTCTCTCTCTCTCATGAGCGAGGGAGCGAGTGAGTATATATACATATATATAAATAGATCTGTATTCGAGAGGAATTGCGATGGCTCCCTCATGCAGCAAGTGAAGGGTTTTCATATTTATAATATATAATTTCCCATTTTCTTCATCTTCAATTTTTTTCTTTTAGTTTCAGGTCTTTGCCAAGTCATTACTATAATGACGGAAGAATTGTTAACCTGCACTTGTTTGCCCCCTTTACTTAATTGTTCAGCATTATATATATATATAATGACTGCCTTACCTGCTGGCACTCAGGGAGGATGTCATGTGCTGACGAAGACAAATAAAGCCGAAATTTTCATTTATAACCACGACAGCTTGTTGTTCTTGTGTCTTTTTTCTTCAGGATATCTATCTATCTATCTATCTATATATATATATATATATATATATATATATATATATGTGTGTGTGTGTGTGTGTGTGTGTGTGTGTGTGTGTGTGTGTGTGTTTG
>JADBJO010014438.1:2500-5000 GCA_016801955.1 Conus betulinus | reverse complement strand
CCATCTCTGAACACAGCGCTGTCGGTGTATTTCCCCCAGTCTGGGTGATGGGTTTTCTTCACCTGTCTCAGCGGATTGGTACTCTCAAGATCTTCTTCAGCCAGGGACACACTCGCGCGGTGCCATGGGTTGTTTTAATTACTAATCTGCGTTGGGTGCTATGGTGAACACGGGACCCCCCGGTTTGGCGTCCGGTTCGTAACACTAGCTCCTACTAGAAGTCTAGTGGAGAGGAGAATTACAATAAATGAATAAATGAATAAATGAGCGAATGAATGAAAGAAGGAATAATAACGAACGAATGAATGAATGAATGAATGAATGAATTAATTAATTAATTAATTAATTAACTCTCGTAGCCTTCTTCGCCGCCCTTCTATCCTTTCCTGTCATCTCTGATGTTGCACCTGTTTCTCTTCGCCCGAATCAGACCTGCTTTACATCTGCACACCTGCTCGTGGGCCCCATGCTTCTGCTGACCATTGGTTCATTTTCTGCCACCGTCGGCATTGGAAACACTGACCAACGGTGAAAGGTCTTTCTTGTTTCCCCCATTCGGCTAGAGAGAGCGCGAGAAACGACCGATAGCAACAGCGGCGCCAGCAGGCATCTTTTCAGTCGGCTCTACCCAGGTAGGCAACCCGTTTGTGTAAAACGCGAGTTTGGGTCGTAACACGTTTAGAGCTTGGTTTTTAAACGAGTAAGGCACTGTATAAAGACTCTCTACAATGATGATAGAACAATCACCTCTGACGTTAATTATTAAGACTCATTTACACCATTCAGGATAGGTTCAATAGCACATCCCTCCATTAATTAAGTCACGTTTTCTGAATATGTTAGCATGACTATGCGTTGAAGATATACGGATAGGGTTAGGACTGTATGTTACGCTAATGCTCACATCACGTGTAAGGTGTTCGTGAACGACAGATTGAGTGCAACTCAGCCATTGTGTAAACTTGTGTGGAGCGTCACGGGTAGAATTATACAACGTGCACCATTTGTGTGCTATTAATGTGCTTTCCGTTAAGTTCAGCAGCCAACAGGTTTCTTGATTCTTCTTCTTCTTCTCTCTCTCTCTCTCTCTCTCTCTCTCTCTCTCTCTCTCTCTCTCTCTCTCTCTCTCTCTCTCTCTCTCTCTTTCTCCCCCCCCCCCCCCCTCTCTCTCTCTCTGAGCACTGGATGTAAAAAAATGAATAAATAAAAAGAAAAATCACACAAGTGCCTATCCATTATCCTCGTAAATAAATAATTTTGTCTTGTCTTCTCTCTCTCTCTCTCTCTCTCTCTCTCTCCTCTCTCTCTCTCTCTCTCCTCTCTCTCTCTCTCTCTCTCTCTCTCTCTGCTTGTATGGTGCATCCGAAAAGCGCGAACGTCAGTGATAATTACATGGAGCACATGCAGAAATGCGCCAACATCAGTGATAATTACATGGAGCACATGCAGAAAGCGCCAACATCAGTGATAATTACATGGAGCACATGCAGAAAAGCGCCAACATCAGTGATAATTACATGGAGCACATGCAGAAAAGCGCCAACATCAGTGATAATTACATGGAGCACATGCAGAAAAGCGCCAACATCAGTGATAATTACATGGAGCACATGCAGAAAAGCGCGAGTGTGGAATCGTCCCAAGCGCGAATTTCAGTATTGAAAAGAACTAAGGTCAGACACAGCAGCTGATTTTTTTTTTTCTCTATTTTGTTAATGCTTCTATGCATTCGTTCCAAATACTAGCCATTTTTTCAGACAATATTGACTGAGAATGCTCCAAGAGATAATTTAACATACGTTATCCCAGCATTTGCTATGGAAACGGATTCAGCATGTTTGATTGTTTGAAAGTAATTTTGATTTTCAGTGTCACGTTTGTAACTACAAATATGTATGTCTTAACTTTTAGGGCAGCGGTCACGAATGTAATTTCTCTTTTAACGAGAGATAATAAAGTTTTCTGAATCTGAATATGGCCGACATGCTACTTTTTTTTTTTATGAAAACTTGTAACGTTGATACTTACTGTGGTTAAAGTTTTCTGTTTCTTTATTTTCATTTTGTTGTCATTAGCTTTCCTGAAGGGGTGTGTTCTTAGCATATTCATGTAATGAATATATTGTTAGGGTGTTGTTGTTGTTGTTGTTGTTGTTTTCTTTCTTTCTTTTTTATTGTCGAATGTATGACTGGACATTCAACAGGGAAAAAAGAAAGGTTGAAAATAAGATTGATTTTCCTGCGGTGTCTGGATGTACATAATTAACACATCAAAGCATAAATTGATTAATAAATTTTAGTATAGTGAAGAAGAGTGTTGTACAAAAACAAAAAACAAAAAATCAATGTGTGCGTGTAAGTTGGAACTGACAGCCTTTCACAGTAGTTATACCAGGCCGTGATGATTCAAAAAACGTGTTCCCACCAAAGAGGAGACAAGGCTGCTATATGAAAATTCTCTTGGTTTCGGTCGGTACGAAACTAAAATCACCAATGCGGTC
>JADBJO010014437.1:40000-45000 GCA_016801955.1 Conus betulinus | reverse complement strand
GATCTCGAGGATCCGCAGAACACCATCTATGACTACACGGTCCCTCGCTCGCTTGGTGGACGACGAGGAGACCGCCCGAAAAACATCTCGCTGAGGGAGCTGGTTGGGGGACGTTTGGGGCGCTAATCATCAATGTGGCCACTTTCTGAGGTGAGAGCCTCAGTGACTTTTGGGGTCGGGGCGTCTAGCTCGGGCACTAGGGGGCCTAGCTTAGCCTAAACATTTAGTTGCCTTGCCTAGTTTGCTTGCATTTAGGGCCTAACCTGGCCTGTATTTAGGGCCTAATCTTGAATATTTAGCGACTAGCCTAGCTTACATTTAAGGCCTAGGTTAAGTTGTATGTAGGGGCTAGCCTAGCCTGTATTTAGGGCTTACCCTCGCCTGTATTCAGGACATGGCCTAGACTGTATTTAGGGCTGAACTTAAGTCTTGTTTCGGGCCTAGACGGGAATGTATTTAGGGTTTAGCTTAGCCTGTATTTAGGGCCTAGCTTAGAGTGCATTTAGGGCCTAACCCAGCCTAATATTTAGGGCCTATCCCGGCCTATGTTCACGGGCCGTGTCCTATCCCCATGTTCAAGGCCTAGCCTAACCTATATTTAGAACTTAGCCTAGCTTATATAATTAGGACCTATCTGGTCTTTATTTAGTAGCGCCTAGCCTGGCCTGTAGGCTATTTAGAGCCTAGCCTCCTCCTGGATTCGCTAACGTAGCGAGCAGTTTCAGTTGTTAGACCCAGACAAGGGGGGGTGGAGGGGGGGGGGGGGGTGGGGGGGGGGGGGGGGATGGGGGGGGGGGGGGGGGGGGGGGGCAAAGACTGAACTTCAGGACATCCTGGGAATAGGATTGAACCGTACTGTTGTGCTTGTGACACTGACGATCGTGATGATCATTGCTATGGAAAAGGAATGAATCGTACTATTGTTGCATGTAACACTGACGGTCGTCATTGATCAGTCACTCTTCTAGTAGTAAGCTCCGTTGTACGAAATTCCCAGGATCCTTTTTATAAACTTTTATTTTTTTTTTTTTTTGCTTTTTTTTTTAAATAGCTGTTTTGCAAATCAAGCGTTTACGAATAACACTGATGTCAAATGTATAGTACGCAGGTTCTTTCTTTTCATCATTCGTTTTGATGCATATTCAGCAGTATTCATCAAGTGAAGTTTAGTCTCGGGGAAGGAAGGGCTCTTTTGATTAATCCCTCAGATAGAGTGCCGCCCCCCCCCCCCCGCCCCCTTCCGGATCATCCTATAACGATGTCGCAAAAGACCCCCCGCGCATCGTAGATCCAAACAAAATTCTACAGGCGAACTGTAGATCTAGACTACACCGTAACTCTGTAGACTGGAATGATAAGAATGCGTGAGATTCCCGATATCCGTGTCGCGGTGGTGCTCGGTGTGCTAATGTGCTGAAAAATTATCACAGACATCGATTCCGAATGTTAGGATGGTTCTGAAATGGTAAGGTTTCTCCCACAACACTCACCCGTCTTATTAACTACAACACTTCTGTTGTACAACAAATACACTACATCTACTACCACAAACTGCTAGGCCTAGTAGCAGCAGTAGGCTAGATCTAGTCTGATAGTTCTAGTCGTTCGTCAATTGTATTAGAGGCTGGTAGAATCTTGTTTTCCCCTCTCGCATGGGGGGTTAGTGGTTCTCGGCTAGAGAGATCGAGATTATTTTCGCCGTACTCGCGCGTTCTATTAACCGTTGTCAAAATCACCCATTCCCAAGCCCTCACCTGCCATGGTAAACCAACACTCGTCTTCGGAGCTGATATCCAAAGATTACAAAGAAAGGGACCGTAAGCCGGTGGTTTCGCCAAAACTAGTCTCAGTCCAATCTTCAATTTCTTCATTTCACTCTACCCATAACACATATAGGATTTTCAACCTTGACCATGCGAGGATCTGGGGGGGGGGGGGAGGGGGGGGGGGGGGGGTTGGTACATGATTTGAAGGCCACACATTATAGGGTTTGTAGCGCGATGTCTATGAACTGGGCTGTGGTGTCAGCGAAGATAAAGATGAACCGTCAGTTTCTTTTAGAAGCAGCCACAACAACGAACTAACGATAACCCGCGTTGATGGTTATTTGCTGAACGCAGCAGTCGAGCGTCGAAAAAAACCAGGTCACGTTTCCAGTCGCTCAGAGCTCTTTAGTACGAACCGCGCGCGATTATCGTTCGTAATGGACGGTCACCTCTGCTGAAAGTTCAATGGGTCATATCTCCCCCCCCCCCCCCCCCCAGGATCATCCGCCCCCCCCCCCCCCCACTCCCCGACCCCCCCCCTCCCCTCCCCCCCCACTACCCCCCGTCCCCCGGCCCGATCCCATGGCACCGTAAAAAAATCACCGTTACCCGCCTTTGATGGCTCTACAGAGTTCGAGTTTCCGCCGTCCGTCCTGCTGGGGCTCCTGGGGGATATCACTTGCCACCTGATGAATGTCTCTTTGTAGTTTTTAGTATGTCCTGGGCTGCCAGCATGGAATCCACCTGTTACCTAACAATGGCTCTATATGTGCACAGTTTTAAAGAAGTTTGACCGAGTCGCAAATCATCGTTTCCTGTAATGGCCGTTGTTCTCGGGGGTTAATGAGAGAGCATCCAGGCATCATCTGTCAAAGCTGAAAGCCGCGATCGCATGCTAACACATCTCGAGAGCAACGAGCAGGGGCGGTTCACGTTTATACGATTTGGGGGGAATCTCTAAAATAAAGGGTCTGCAGCAGATTCTGCCCCCGAGTGGGATAGAGGAGGAGGGCGGGGGGAAAGTCCTCACTGCTGTTAGTGATTTTTTGTTGTGTTGTTTGTTTTGTTGTTGTTTGTTTTTCGAATCTGGGGGAATAGGGGTTTTGGGAGTTGGAGGTCCACAGACGGACCCAAATGCCCATTTTCCATTCCACCCTCCTTCCCCATCTTCCCTAGTGTCTGAATAGTATATCCGTATCTTTCACTTGCTCAGTAGGGCCAAGCCCAAGAATGATAAGCAACCACAAACGACACACACACACCCCCACACACACACACCCACACACACACACACACACACTCCCCTCCCCTCAAAACAAAAACAAAAAAAAAAAAACAAACAAACAAAAAAACCGAAACTCGAAACCTCGCCCAGATATATTATTGCAATCGCTCTGTCTGTCTTATCTGTCCTGTCTGTCTGTCTGTCCTCTCTCCTCCACTCCACCGCTGGTCTCTCACACACACACACCTCACCATCTCACTCCTCCACAAATCACACACCACACACCTACACACACACACACCACACGCACACCCACGCACACACGGCACCAACAACACGAAAAAAAAAGTCTGGGGTATTGTGTTAAATTGTCGATTCACGTGCTATCAGGAGGTCCCACTGCGCTCCGCCTCATGTGATAGCACGAATTAGATATAATGACCAAGAAATCAAATAAATGAAATAGAAATAAAAACGAGTACCATCAGGTTAAACATAACAGCATCTCATCCTCCATCTTGGTAGACATTAAGATTGAATTACCATTGGCCTTCTACAAAAAGAAAAAAAAAAAAAAGTTTTGCCACCTATGGCAAGTCCGGCTAATTAGGCCGGCAAAGGACAGCACGTTCCCTCATCGGGCTTTCAATCGGCTCCCCCACACCTGCTGCAATCTCTCTCTCTCTCTCTCTAGGCCCCCCGCCCACCCACCCCCGCCCACCCACACACACACACACAACACACACACAGCTGTGCCTCACTCTGGGTGCCTGGCATGGGGGGAATTGTCCATATCTGCTTGAGACTTTGGGCACGGCCGTCGTGAGACCGTCGAGTCAGCACTGGAGTCGCGAAATAGATTGATAAGACAACAACAACAACAACAACACAACAAACAGAAGAAAGAAAGGAAACAAGACAAAAAAAGGGGGGGGTGGTGGGGGGGGGGGGGGGGGGGGTGGGTGGGACGGTTCGTGGAGATGTTCAGTAATGGATCTTCACTTGCCACACACACCACACACACACACCACACACAAGATAAACTTGCTTCACGACAATCATGCAGCTTACTTATGCTAGATTGCCCCCCCCCTCCCCATGCACCCATGCTTAATGCTAACCCCCGCGAGGGCGCGCCCCCCCACCCCTCCCCCCCACCCAGCCGCCCGACCCCCCCCTGGGCCCATGTCCACCCCCCCCCCCCACCGGAGAGCCTTCCCCCCGAGAGGAAGATATTTGCGGCTTTCCGGAGAGGAGAGTGAGTTGCTTATAGCCCAGTAGACCTCAAGAGGGCCATGGTCCTAGGGCTTGTCACCAGCGAAATTGAGGCACAGCGTGTGAAATCAAAACACCAAAGATTCATTTCAACACAAAAAAAAACGTCCAACAAACCACCTTTAAATAGACCTACCATTCTAGAAAAACATACCAAGTGAAATTAATTAGTTTTTTTAAAAAAATCGTTTAGGCTTAGATTCAGATGAATAAAAAAAAAAAATAAATGATTCCTTCCTTCCACAAATTCAAGTCAAAGATCAGGTCAGGTGGGGCTCTGCTCGAGCAAGCTTTTCATGGAAAGTCTTACGTACGGCAAAAATCCTTAGGCCACGTATCACATTCACCGACAAGTCCCAACCCTCTTTAAAATGAGTATGGTTTCATTGTGGAGGCACACGGACATGGACACACCGCGGAGAGCTTCTGCTTATTTAAAAACACAATAAGATGATATATATGAAACAAGAGGAGAGGAGAGAGAGAGAGAGAGGAGGAGAGAGAGAGAGAGGGAGAGCAGAGGAGAGAGGAGAGGACATGGGTGTAAAAGGACCCGACGGTGGTCGGGGTCTCTGCATGCAAAAAACGGCAACGGGGATCTGTTTCCCGTCGGTTATTCGCCCAGAGGGGGGAACGGGGGTAAAATCATTTCAGGCTTTGGCCGGAGGAGGATCTGGAGAGTGGTTTATATCCCTCTGCGAGAGTTCCACATCTCTTGTTGCAGAGGTACTTGG
>JADBJO010014437.1:20000-32500 GCA_016801955.1 Conus betulinus | reverse complement strand
GGATAGATAGATGTGTGTGTGTGTGTGTGAAAAGAAAAAACTAGACCCCCCCAACCCCCACCCCCCACCCCCACCCCCCACCCCAAACCGCTTGGTTGTCTTTTTTTTTTTTTTTTTTTTTTTTTTTAAATTTATGTCCAATAGTTCGGTACCGAAAAGGACCTTTTTCTGGGACAGGAGAGCTGCAGACATCTACGCACAATGTTACCATACTATCGAATAAAATTGTATCCCACCATCGAATAAAATTGTATCCACTTCGATATCGAATAAAAAATTGTATCACACTATCGAATAAAATTGTAACGTACTATCGAATAAAATTTAAAATTGCATACTATCGAATAGAATTTACGGTTAGTTAAAAAACTGGGCAGGTGAGGAGTATAAATGCATAATTTAAGATCTAGTTGCACAGTGAGGCGAATGCAGGCGGAAATCTGAACAGATTTTAAATGTAATTAATAGCGACCCGCCAAGAACACGTAGACAAACGAATCACAAGACATAACACGACGCGTCCTGTGTGTTGTGTATCTTGCCTGAAGAGAAGAACTGAGAGGTCGAAACGCGTTGTTTTGTCTCATGGTTCGTTTGTCTACGTTTTCTTGGCGGTTCGCTATTAATTACGTTTAAAATTTGCATAATTTAAGGTTTTCTAAAGGGTTTAGCGTCAGGGTGGTTAGGCTTATACTCGGTCAAGTAAGGGTCAGGGTAAGGTCTGGATTGGGGGTAAGCTTTCGGCAAATGCGTAGAAGGCAGAAAAGAATACAGGCGTTATTTGGTTCCAGAAGCTATCCCACGCGTTTTTCACACACAGCTCAGCATGATAGAAATGGCTCGTAAAAATAATCAGTAGGATGATGTTACCAAAGAAAGGCCACAGTTGTTTCTGTTCCTAAAGAAATGACACAGTTGTTTCTGTGTACAGTTGTTTCTGTTACTAAAGAAAAGACACAGTTGTTTCTGTTACTAAACAAGAGACACATTTGTTTCTGTTACCGAAGAAATGCCACAGTTGTTTCTGTTACGCATGCACGCACACGCGCGCGCACGCACACACACACACGCGCGCGCGCACGCGCACGCGCACACGCACACATACACACACACACACACACACACACGCGCGAGCGCACTCGTATACATGCATTCACGCGCAATTTTATGGCAGTCGACGCCATCTTGTTTCCCTTCACGAACAACTTCTGAGCGTTTCAAGCGTTCGCCGCGAACATGCTGTTGTGAAGACAGAACTACTAGTTTTGTTACCAAACAGAACGAACGTTCTGCACAGACGTCTCTCCACGTTCTGAGATCTGGCGCCAGATAGAGATCTATTTTGCATAGCCCACATGAAGGTCTGTCTCTAACCTGACAACCAATCCCCCCCCCCCCCTCCCGTCACTGTCTGAGCTATTTGACCTTGAAGTGATGTCGCGTGAGTTGTTTTGTGTACCCTTAAAGCTGGTACACCAATCATCATGAGTGCCGGCGTGGGAAGTCATAGATGACTGCGTGGGAAGTCATAAATGACTGCAAGGGAAATCATAAACGACTGCATGAGAAATCATAAATGACTGCTTGAGAAGCAGATTTTTTTTTAAATCAGCTTTTGTTTGTTTGCTCGGTTTTTTCTTTTTAAATAAATTTTGGCGATAACCGATCGATCAAGATCTATTTTAGGATAAAGGGGTCTATCTGGATCTTTGGGTATTTTTTGTTGTTCTTTTGAACCTTTTTTTTTTTTGATCTAGATCCAGGGAAATGTTGCGGTGCGGCATGCACCACACCACACCACACCACACCACACTACACCACACCACACCACACACACCACACTACACCACCACACACCACACTCCACACCACTCCACACCACACCACACCACCACCACACACCACACCACACCACACACCACACCACACCACACACCACACACACAAATACATGCGCGCTCGCGCACATGTACACAAAACAAGCGCGCGGACACGCACGCAATCGCGCACACATCATGCGTAACACCTACGCACTCACCCACTACCCCCCCCCCCCCCCCCAAACACACACACACTGGAGCGCGCGCGCTGACCCCAGGACGTACACATATCAGAGAGAGAGAGAGAGAAAAGAGAATTCTTAATCTTTATTCACAAGAGAAACAGTTAGGCAAGAAGAGAGAGAGAGAGAGAGAGAGAGGGGGGGGGGGGGGGGGGGGGGGAGGGGAGATGTAGGATATTGGGAGTTACGATTTGAAAAAAAAAAAAAAAAATTCTTTCCAAATCCTAAAGAGATTGTGTCGTGCTGTCCAAATGTGCTGTCTACAGCGCTCAGCAGGTCTGTTGTACTGACAGAACAGCCACACATGAAAACAAGACGGGACACGTAAAAGATGGAGGCCAGCCATGTCCGATCCGGATCGGATCGTTTACCCGCTGGCCAGCCGCCGCATGATTACCATGACAGTCATTCACCTTGCTGCGTATCTTAATAAAGTGACAGCTACTGGCCTCCACTTCTCCGATACCATTCGCCCACAGTGGACAAATGAACTGCTAATCAGAGAGAGAGAGAGAAGAAGAAGAAGATGATGATGATGATGATGATGATGATGAAAAAGAAAATAGAAAGTAAATGTGCCCGCGCGCGCGCGCGTGTGTGTGTTTGTAAGAAGGCAGGCGATCATTGGAGCCAGTGCGCCAGATGGTGAAATTAAAGTTCAACCCGATCAATGAATTGACAAACGAGCCAGTCGTGCGGCGGACATCAGAGGAGCACACCACCACGTGGTCATCGGCAGGTGCCCGTTATGGCACAGGCCCGTTGTGGCACAGATCCGTTATGCCAAAGGTCCGTTATGCCACAGGTCCATTGTGCCAAGGTCCGTTATGCCAAGGTCCGTTGTGCCACAGGTCCATTGTGCCACAGGTCCGTTATGGCAGAAGTCTGTTATGCCACAAGTCCATTATACCACAGGTCCATTGTGCCGAGGTCCGTTATGCCAAGGTCCGTTGTGCCACAGGTCTGTTATGCCACAGGTCCGTTATGGCACAAGTCTGTCATGCCGCAAGTCCGTTATGCCAAGGTCCGTTATGGTACATGCCCGTTAAGCTACGGGCGGTTCTGTCACAGGTCTGCTATGGCACAGGGTCGTTATGACACAGGGCTGCTATGGCACAGGGTCGTTATGACACAGGGCTGCTATGGCACAGGGTCGTTATGACACAGGGCTGCTATGGCACAGGGCCGTTATGACACAGGGCTGCTATGGCACAGGGTCGTTATGACACAGGGCTGCTATGGCACAGGGCCGTTATGACACAGGGCTGCTATGGCACAGGGCCGTTATGACACAGGCTGCTATGGCACAGGGCCGTTATGACACAGGGCTGCTATGGCACAGGGTCGTTATGACACAGGGCTGCTATGGCACAGGGCCGTTATGACACAGGGCTGCTATGGCACAGGGTCGTTATGACACCGGGCTGCTATGGCACAGGGCCGTTATGACACAGGGCTGCTATGGCACAGGGTCGTTATGACAAGGTCCGTTATGACAAGGGCCGCTATGACACAGGGCCGTTATGACACATGTCTGTTATGTTGCCAATACCTTATGCTATATATGTCACAGGTCCGTTATGACTCATGTCCGTTATGTCACCAATACCTTATGTCACAGGTCTGTTATAACACAGGTCCGTTATGTCACCAATACGTTATGTCACAGGTCTGTTATGACACAGGTCCGTTATGTCACAGGGCCATTATGAACCAGGGCTGTTATGACAAGGTCTGTAGTGACACAGGGCCATTATGACATAGTCCATTATGACACAGGGCCGTTATGACATGGTCCATTATGACACAGGGCCGTTATGACATGGTCCATTATGACAGGGCTGTTATGACATGGTCCATTATGACACAGGGCCGTTATGACATGGTCCATTATGACACAGGGCCGTTATGACATGGTCCATTATGACAGGGATGTTATGACAAGGTACATTATGACACAGGGCCGTTATGACACAGGGCCATTATGACATGGTCCATTATGACACAGGGCCGTTATGACATGGTCCATTATGTCAAGGCCCATTATTATGACATGGTCCATTATGTCAAGGTCCGTTATGACACAGGGACGTTATGATACAGGGCTGTTATGACAAGGTCTGTTATGACACAGGGCCATTATGACATGGTCCATTATGACACAGGGCCGTTATGACACAGGGCTGTTATGACAAGGTCTGTTATGACACAGGGCCATTATGACATGGTCCATTATGACACAGGCCGTTATGACATGGTCCATTATGTCAAGGCCCATTATTATGACATGGTCCATTATGTCAAGGTCCGTTATGACACAGGACGTTATGATACAGGGCTGTTATGACAAGGTCTGTTATGACACAGGGCCATTATGACATGGTCCATTATGACACAGGGCCGTTATGACACAGGGCTGTTATGACAAGGTCTGTTATGACACAGGGCCATTATGACATGGTCCATTATGACACAGGGCCGTTATGACACAGGTCCGTTATGACACAAGGCTGTTATGACACAGGGTCGTTATGACACAGGGCTATTATGACACAGGTCCGTTATGACACAAGGCTGTTATGACACAGGGCCGTTATGACACAGGGCTGTTATAACACAGGGCTGTTATGACACAGGGCCGTTATGACACAGGGCTACAGGTCCGTTATGCCACATGTCCGTTTTGCTACAAATCCTTTATTTAACCTCGGTTGCAACATCCGATTCTGAATCATGTGACCCTAAACCTAGTAAGGTATGGTAAGGTAATGTTGCTTATAGCCCAGCCGACCGCAAAGGGCCATATCAGGGCTGTCACCGCGTTGAAGTCAACTCATAAGTCATTCATTCACACAACTCTTTAAAATACATCTTCTCAAAACCCACCCGAAATATTTTGTTGGAAATCTTTCCACTTTGAAATCTCAGATCCGATGAAAAGGGCAATCTCTTTCAAGAGTTCAAAGATCGCAACAGGCGGGACATCTCTGAACAAGGTTTTCATGGAATCTGCTGTAAAATGTTTGTGTCTCGCATCATGCAAGTCCCAACACTCTGAAAGAATACGTTTTGATTGCGAGTCGCATATGATATGGAATTCACCACGGAGCTTCTTCACTCTTTAACAAAGGTACGACCCTAAACCTGGATCTAGGTCAGCTGACCCAGCCTGGATCACATCACCTTTGCTGCTGTAGGAGACGGGTATATATAGACCTGGGGGAACATAGATCTGAGAGGAACACAGACCTTGGGAACACAGATCTGAGAGAAACATAGACCTCGGAGAACACAGATCTGAGAGGAAGATAGACCTCGGAGAACACAGATCTGAGAGGAAGATAGACCTCGGAGAACACAGATCTGAGAGGAAGATAGACCTGGGGAACACAGATCTGAGAGGAACATAGACCTGGGGGGGACACAGATCTGAGAGGAAGATAGACCTGGGGGGACACAGATCTGAGAGGAACATAGACCTGGGGGAACACAGATCTGAGAGGAACATAGACCTGGGGGAACACAGATCTGAGAGGAAGATAGACCTGGTAGAACACAGAGCTGAGAGGAACATAGACCTGAGGGAGCATAGACCTTAGGAGAAACACAGATCTGGGGGAACACAGATCTGAGAGGAAGATAGACCTGGGGAACACAGATCTGAGAGGAAGATAGACCTGGGGAACACAGATCTGAGAGGAAGATAGACCTGGGGAACACAGACCGTAGGGGAACACGAACCTTGGGAGAATAATCAATATAGACATGGCAAAGCAGGCTTTAAGCAGAATATAGACCGGGAGAAACACACACAAGTGAAAGGAACGAAGATCTGCTACAATTTACACTCCTAAAATGAAACACGTTAAAAAAAAAAGTCTTTAGTTAGATCAGAAATCAAGATACCTATAACGTTAGATCAGGAAATGAAATTTGTCTTGAAAAAATGTCTGAAAAGAAAAAAAGTAACAAAAGATTAACGGTTTCAGCTATAAAGAATTTTTTTTTTTTTTAAGTCACAGAATTCTGGTAACAAACATCGTGCTCAAAAGAACGGGTCTGATAACTAACCTTAGACGCCATTTTAGCAGAATGATTTCAAGAGGCATCATATACATCAGTAGTACAGCCGTGTGTCACAAGAATTCTGGAAGGAGTTTAGAAAAACACTCAAAACAAAGATGTGGTATTGTTTGAAACGGGCGGAAAACCACAAAGCGGCGGACTGATCTACTGTTAAGCAAAGAGACTGCAAAAACAAAAACAGATCTCACATTTAGATCTCACATCATTATCATAGGCGAAATGTTTTTGTATACAAATGTAGGATCAGTTTGGCTAAACCGAGATTGTCAGAATTCATATGTGTGTGAAGTGAAACATGGATACCAGCCAAATTGGGGGGGGGGGGGGGGGGGGGGGGGGGAAGAAGCATACGATGGAATTGTGCTATTATAAGTGTTTTGATAAAAAAAGGTTACCATACAACGCATCAATGCACTGATAATACTGCATCTAAAGCATACGCCTTAAGCTTTCTTTTCTTTTTTTTTTTTTCTTTTTTCTTTCTTCTTCATTTTTTTTTTTTTTTTTTTTTTTTTTAATATATAGTTTACCAAGTCTCGTTGACCGTCAGAACTATCTCCAGTCTTCTAGTAAAACTATTCTAATGTAAAAACTGTTCTAATGTAAAACTATTCTAGTGTAAAACTATTCTAATGTAATTCTAATTCTCCTGAGGTTGGGCGTCAGTCAACACAACATGTTGACTTCAGTCAGACAAAGAAGCTTCTGTAAAAATGGACGCACACCAAGATCTTTTGTGTCTCATTTTGTTTTAACAATGAATATCCCCCCCCCCCCCCCCCCCCCTCCCAGTGACTGTGTTGCTACTAGTCACAAGCCAGCCATTAAGGACTTGCCCACGTCATTGCTTCATTCTGAATCAGTTTCTAGCGGAGTAGAGGGTGGGGAGGGGCGGTGAAGGGGGGGGGGGGGGGGGGGGGGGGGGAGGGGAAGGGACACGACAATCGTTACGCTTGTCTTGGACTGGTATCGCAAATATCATCGCACAGACATGCGTGGTAGTTCGCCTGCCTGTTGGGGATGTCTGCCAAAACACTAGTGCAATGCAAAACCGTAACAGAAAAATCTGCACCATCCTTTTCATGCAGTCTGCCAAAACACTAATGCAATGCAACCGTATCAGAAAAATCTACACCATCTTTTGCATGTAGTCTGCCAAAACATTAATGCACTGCAAAACCATAACAGAAAAATCTCTACACATCCTTTTCATCATGTCTGTTTCCCCCCATTTCTCTCAATCGTGTGGTGATCGGTCACATCAACCTGTTTACTGTTAACCAAACGGTTTTTCCCCCTTCTCTTTTTGTTTTCAAGATCCCACACAAAACTGAGAATAATTAATTCCATCTTTAGTTTCTTTTGTGTCAGACAGTGTAAAGAATGTTGCCAGTTGAATTCAGTTTCATTTTCGTGTTCTTTTTCAGAGTTATTATTATTATTTTAATGGGTTACATATAGACTTGTTTCTTTTTTCGCATACTTGATCTCCCAATGATTTCCATCAGGGATAGTATTTCATTTTGTGTTCAGCCACTGCAGATGTATAACTTTTGATCATCATCCTGTAACTCGCTTTGCTTCGCTGAAGTTCAACAGCTTAAGAATAACGTTTTCTTTCTTTCTTTTTTTTTCTTTATGTATCTCTCTCTCTGTACTTCGTTGAAGTCTAATTTCTGAAGTATAACGATTTTTTTTTTTTTTTTTTTTTTTTTTTTGTCATCATGCATCTCTCTGTACTTCGTTGAAGTTCAAATGAATACGGGGATAGTGTAAACCAGCACAAGCCCGTTTGTACGGAGAATTAAAAAAAAAAAAAAAAAAAAAAAAAAAAAATAGTGAGCCACTTAAACTAGGCCTTTCTCGGAATAATGTGCAGACTTTTTTTTCTGTCCCAACTTCTGTGCCACCTCAGTGGCAGTGCACCCACGCCGCTCATTCCGACACCCCGTCCACAGCCACGGTCCGCTCGGTCCCCGCCGCAGCCCCGGCACCGGCAATCCACAGGGAGCAGTCAATGTCAAGTCGTCAAGAGGCAACCCACCAGAGGAGGCATTGCTCTGCAGCCTAGTCACTTCGGTGGTGTTCAGTGGCGCCTGTTCTGATCTAACATACGCAAGACACCAACTACTAAGCCCCGATACTGACGGCAATAATTGCTTAGTCGCGGAGCCGGCGTGAGTGAGCTCTCCCTCCGGAAGGCGCCACCACGTCTGTCCAACGTCAGCCCCCATGGACTCGCCGATACCGGTGACCCCAGCGGAACCAAACCAAGGCCAGAGACGTGAGAGGGACATCGAAACCGAGGTCACCACGAGAGCTGGCATGAAGGGCCACAGAATTTGAGACTTTTTTGTGCTGATCGATGAGAATGAGGATGATAAAGATGATGCTACGGATTTCCATTTCGGTCTGAGACTGCGTGACAGGGCTGTACTCTACGCTTCCTTTTATAATACATCACGTCAACCAGGCCCGAGAGATACAGGCACCTGCAGTGTTGGTCAGGAAATTTGAGCAACCCTCTCAGAGATGCATCCATTAAGTGGATGAAACTCGACTGTGTGGTCCCAGTCTTCCCAACTGAGCCCGCAACAAACTGAACTCTGGGTAGGAGCCGGTCGAGGCAGAAAAAAAAAACCGCATGACTCTGATGGGAATCGAACCCGCGACCACCCAGCCGGGGAGTCCGCGACGCTGACCACTTCGCCTCGGCGGCCGGTTGAAATAATGTACAGTCTGTTACGCCGACATGATAGCTTTGATATGCCTGGTCGTTACACACTAAGAAACAATCAAACATAAACCTTGCGAACAGCTTGTATTCAGTGCAGATAGCGCAGTCAGGAACAGAATTTGTGTAAATGGACTGTGTTGTATTACACGTTTGGCACGCAGACCCATAAAACCAGGGCGCACAGACACACTGGCACACAGAACTGCCACACGGGGGGGCATTAAAACTAGCAACATGTGGACACCTAACTAAGACAGAAACCGTTGCAGAGGCAGAGCAAAATAATTGAATGTTGGCGGCAGGTATGAAAGGTCTGATTATATAACGTGGCCACTTTTTTAATGAAAATGTATTGTTATATCATCATTCCACTGGACAAAAGGGAGCAAACAAATTGCAAGTCAAATTGTAAGTTGTTTGTCCTCCTTTTAACATCTGGAGCTCCAAGGAACTGTCAGTCAACACCCAAATCAGGCTCTTCAACACCAGCATCAAGGCAGTTCTGCTGTACGGAGCGGAGACCTGGAGAACTACAGTCACCACCACCAAGAAAGTGCAGGTGTTCATCAACAACTGCCTGTGTAAGATTCTCCGCATCCGGTGGCCAGACACCATCAGCAACAACGAGCTCTGGGAGAGAACAAACCAGCTGCCCACAGAACAGGAAATCAAGAAACGACGTTGGGGCTGGATTGGAAGCCTGCGAGCAACACCACCAGACAAGCCCAACATGGAACCCCCAAGGAAAACGAAAACGAGGTCGGCCAAGGAACACCTGGCGCAGGGACCTGGAAGAAGACATCAGGAACATGGGGATGACTTGGAACCAACTGGGGAAAAGAGCCCAGGTCAGAGATGCCTGGAGGTCCTTGGTTGGTGGCCTGTATCCCAGGAGGGTGGTAATAGGCGATGATGATGAGGTCTTCCTTTTGTACGGCCGACTAATGATTAAAATTTTTTCTTTCAAATTTATTTCAATTTCTGCCTGCTATTGCCTTACTTTGAAAGCAGCCATTTTTGTTACCACCGCCCGCCCCATTAGACTACAGAAACTGACCAGTAATTTGAGGTATTATGGATGAATGTTAAACTATCAAGAGACTCTTTCCCCCTACCCCATCCCTCATCTACGCCACCCCACCCCCACAAAAACCACTCACAATTTACAAAACACGCGCGCGCGCATGCACACACCACACACACACACACACACACACACACACACACACACACACACACACACACACACACAAACACAACACACACACAACACACACACACACAACACACACACAACACACACACACAACACACACACACATTCACGCTCACGTGGCGTATGATCTGTGGCATAATGGGCCGGTGTCATAAGAGACTTATGTCATACATGACCTGTGCCATAGCAGACCTGTGTCATAGCGGATCTGTGTCATACTAGACCTGTGTCATAGCGGAGCTATGTCACAGCAGACCTGTGTCATAGCAGACCTGTGTCATAGCAGACCTGTGTCACAGCAGACCTGTGTCATAGCAGACCTGTGTCACAGCAGACCTGTGTCACAGCAGACCTGTGTCATAGCAGACCTGTGTCATAGCAGACCTGTGTCACAGCAGACCTGTGTCACAGTAGACCTGTGTGATAGCAGACTCTGTGTCAAAAGCCGACCTGTGTCATACATGACCTGTGTCACAGCAGACCTGTGTCATAGTGGACCTGTGTCATACATGACCTGTGTCACAGCAGACCTGTGTCATAGTGGACCTGTGTCACAGCAGACCTGTGTCATAGTGGACCTATGTCATAGCAGACTCTGTGTCATGGTGGACCTGTGTCATAGCGGACCTGTGTCATAGAAGACCTGTGTCATAGTGGACCTGTGTCATAGCAGACCTGTGTCATGGTGGACCTGTGTCATGGTGGACCTGTGTCATAGTGGACCTGTGTCATAGCGGACCTATGTGTTAGCAGACTCTGTGTCGTAGCAGTCCTGTGTCATAGCCGACCTGTGTCATAGCAGACCTGTCTGAAAGTGGACCTGTGTCATAGCGGACCTATGTGATAGCAGACCTGTGTCATAGCGGACCTATGTGATAGCAGACCTGCGTCATAGCAGTCCTGTGTCATAGCTGATGTGTGTCATAGCGGACCTATGTGATAGCAGACCTGTGTCATAGCAGTCCTGTGTCATAGCCAACCTGTGTCATAGCGGACCTATGTGATAGCAGACCTGTGTCATAGCAGTCCTGTGTTATAGCCAACCTGTGTCACAGCGGACCTATGTGATAGCAGACTCTGTGTCATAGCAGTCCTGTGTCATAGCCGACCTGTGTCATAGCGGACCTATGTGATAGCAGACCTGTGTTATAGCAGTCCTGTGTCATGGCAGACCAATGTCATAGCATGGAGGGGGTGGGGTTGGGGGGAGGGGGTTATAAGCCCTGAAATATCCAGAAAACAAACAAACCTGGCGAGAGAGCATGAATCTGTGCGAAAGCACGCGGCTGAATCAGGTTTGAAAGTAATTTGTATCGGGGGAGAAATGATTTCTTTTGGAGTTAACAGAACATCCGCGGATGTCCTCCTTCTCTGATGGTAGGTGAAAAACGAAAGCTCCCCCATGCCCTCCAACCTCCTCCACTGCGTTGGAAGATGTGTACTACTTACATTACCTTCCTAGCCACCTACCAACCAACCAGCCAACTACCTACCCACCTATCTGCCTACCTTCCTACCAACTTATCGTTTACCTACCTATCTTCCTACCTACCTACCTACTTACCTACCAACCAATCAACCCACCTACCTCCCGACCGACCTTCCTACCTACCTACCTATCAATCCACATACCTATCTACCTAACACACCAACCAAACCACCTGCCTACTGACCGACCTCCTACTTACCTACCAACCAAACTACCTACCTACCTAAAACCAACCTACCTACCTACCAACCAGCCTACCTACCTACCTACCTATCTGCCTACCTACCTACCAACCAACCAACCCACCTACCCATCGACCTTTCTACCTACCTTCCTACCAACCAACCAATCACCTACCTACTGACCGACCGATTGACCTACCTACCTACCTACCTACCTGCCTACCTACCAACCAACCTACCTACCTACCTACCTACCTACCTACCAAGCAACCAAACCAATCAACCCACCTACCTACCAACCTTCCTGCCTACCTACCTATCTAGCTGCCGGCCTACTTGCGTATCTACCTCCCCTCCCTCCCTCCCTACGTACTTACCTACCTACTTGCCAACCCACCTTATTACCAACCAACCTACCCACCTACCTACCTACCTACCTACCTGCCTGCCTACCTGCGTATCTACTACCTCCCCCTCCCTCCCTCCCCCCCCGTACTTACCTACCTACTTGCCAGTCCACCTACCTACCAACCAACCAACTACCTACCTACCAACCAGCCAGCCTACCTACCTACCTACCTATCTACCTACCTACCAACCAACCAACCCCACCCGCCTACCAACCAACCCACCTACCTACCAACCAACCAACCTACCCACCTACCTACCCACCCATCCCACCCTGCCTCTCTGTACCTGTCTCTGTCTGCTGGTGCCTGGTCCAGGGT
>JADBJO010014437.1:12500-17500 GCA_016801955.1 Conus betulinus | reverse complement strand
CGAAGCGGGTGTCGGCAAAGCCCCAGCCCAAGAGGTTCCGGAAACAGTAGGGGGTGTGGTGGTACCAGGCTGCGTGGGTGGGTGGGTGTGGGGGGGGGGTTATTGTTGGCAACCGTTCCAGACTTCCGGTGTGACGTTGCGGCATCTCTCTATATTATCTCAGTGTCCCAGCTTTCAGTCTGGATTTGGTTTCCTTCTAGTTGGAACTGAGCTGAAATCAGCAGCATATTGTTTTGACTTTAGTATCCCTTCCTCCTCCTCCCCCCCCCCAAGGGTGTTTTTTTTTTTTCTTATCTCCCTTCTTACTTTTTTTTTCAAACCTTTTCTCTCTACTATCAACCCCCCCCCCCCCCCCCCCCTTTTTTTTTCTTTTTTTTTTTTCTGTTTGTCTCTTCCAGCATTGTTTTACCTCGTCTTCTTCCTTCTTTTCATTTTTGTTTCCTTCTTTTTGTTTTTTTGTCCCTACTTACTCTTGTTTCATCTTTTTTTTTTTCCCCCGTTGTTTTGATTGATTGATTGTGTATGTACATCAGCCTTCAGTAAGGGGCCTAGGCTTTTATCTGGATAAAAAAAAAGTTAGGCTTAAAAAAAAGTCTTTTTACTCTTGTTTAACTCATCTTTCCTGTCCTGGTTCTTCCCCAACGCGTACGTTTCCCCTTGTCCCTCCCCGCCTTATCTTCTAACCTTATTTCCTTTCCTAAATGATCTCCTTAAATATTCTAACCGACACAGTTTGAAACTAGGTAGGTTGTGGCTGACGTCATTTTCCTGCGCTGATCAATTTTGAAAGGGAAGGGGGTCCCTCGGAAATTCTCCTCGCTTTCCCCCTTCCACTTCCTCTTTCTTTCTCTAACCTTTAAGTTGGGGTTTAAGTTGGGGAGGGGGGGGGGGGGGGGGGGGGGGGGGGGGGGCTCCTTCTTTCTCTTTCGGTTCGCCTTAACCTTTAGCAAATGAAAACGAAAACACTTCGAGGCCACAAATTGAGGTTTACATCACCTTGCGGCCATCAACCCTCTCTCCCCCCTCCCCCCCCCCCCCCCTCCCCCCTCCCCCCTCTCCCCTTCCTTCTTCCTGTGCCGACCCTATCATCACAGACACTGTTTACCTCCCTTTCCTTTGTCTAGAACTCGGATCGATAAGAACGGACGTTGTAAGTCGTAGAACACTGGGTCAGAGCAGGAGCAGATGGCCGTGCAAATGTACTGGAAGCACCCCCTTCTATGTTGTTTTTTTTTAAAGGTAACTTTTTTTTCCTCGAATTTCGCGGCCATTTCTTTTCCTGCCATCGACTTCTTAATCTGGCTTGGCCATCTCAGTGCCACCAACCCCACCCCCCCCCCACCTTTCTCCCTCTTCTCCACCCGGAACAAAACATACACTCCCTCCTCCTCCCTCAACACTAACTCCCCGTTATCAATGACTTGATTTGTAAACACCAACTCCTCGTCGTCCATGACCTCATTCGCCTGCGACACGGCAGATGGCAGGAAGAGGCCCAGCTCGAGTAGAGACAAAACCCGCAGGTAGGGGAGACGCCAGCCCCTCCCCTCCTCAACTAGATCTACCCGCCTAATGCGCCGTGGAGGTGTTGGGACGGGGTGCAGGGAGGCAGGCACGTTGATTTGTCCTGTATTGGAAATATGAGAAGGAAAGACAGAGAGGAGAGAGAGAAAAGAGAGAGAGAGAGAGAGATTGATAATCTTGATTCCCAAGAGTAAAAAAAAAATGCAAGAAGGTGCTCCTTCCCACTTGACTCTTGACTCTTCAGGGATTTACTGTACAAACACAGAACGCTATTACTCTTAGGATGCTAACATAGAATACTATCATTCTTAGGATACTAACATAGAACACCTTACTCTTGGGATACTAACATGGAACAATATCACTCTTAGGATGCTGACATACAACACCTTGCTCTTGGGATACTAACATAGAACACCTTACTCTTGGGATACTAACATGGAACAATATCACTCTTAGGATGCTGACACAGAACGCTATTACTCTTAGGATACTAACAAAGAACATTATTACACAATATAGAATTGATGAGAAGAGAGAGAGAGAGAAGGAGAGTGAGAGAGACACACAGAGAGAGAGAGAGAACGAATGAATTTTATTTTCAAGAGGATAGTGAACTAAGTATGAGTACCTTTTTACATCCAGACCTCTGGCAAGGAAAACAAATCCATATATAGTAAAAGCAAATTAACTGCATGAGAACCTTTGTGGAAAAAAAAGAAGAAAGAAGAAAAAAAAAAAAAGAAAACCATAAACAAAATAAAGAGAGAGGGATACTCAACCCAACCAACTCAACTCAGCTCAGCTCAAATACATAATTGTGAAGGCCACCGACCTATCTGCAATGAGGTCAAGAACAAAAGTAGAACACACTCGCGCTCGGCGCATATACTGAAAATTATGTAAGAAAATATTTGCATAACAAAATGTTCTTCCTGAGATTACTCTAGCGTTTCTGTGTTAACTGATAACAGTTCCACTCTTTGTTTTAGTGCTTTAAAAATGAACGTAGCTACAGAGCGAGTTACTGTTCTCTTTCCATTTTGCGGTAAAAGAAGCAATGACACTTGATGAACATTTCTAGTATGAGGCAAAGTGTATTTATCTCTTAAATCTTTATAGATGGACAAACAATCAACAAATGTATTTCGTCCTCGATTTGATGACAGAATGGACCGTTTTTGGAGTTCAGTATATATCTGTGATGGACATTCAAATCACTAATACCAAGTCGAAATCTCACGAACACTTTGCGAAATTGCAATATCAGTTAATATTTCTCAGTCTGCCTAAAGGGGGGAAGGGGGGAGGGGGGGGGGGGGGGGGGGCTTGATTGATAATCTCTTTACTCACAAGGGAAACGGATAAGCAAGAAGATGCTTTTTGTTTTCATGTCAGCCTGGGGGGGGGGGGGGGGGGGGGGGGGGGGGGGGGGGGGGGGGGGGGGGTGGGGGGGGGGGGGGTGGGGGGAGGCCCACTTTCGTTTCCGGTTAGACACAGGCTCTGACTGACAGTTCTACGATCGGTGCCTGACCAATTCAGTTTCACTACATTCGCCTGCACCGAGCTAGAATGACGCTGTTTTGGCGAAACAGTGCTTTTAAAGAAGGGTTCGTGTGCCTTTTGACCAAAAGGTCAAGACCTGTAACGCCCTAACGATTTGTACCCCAAACATGTGCACGCACGCACGCATGCACTGGCGCGCACACACACACACACACACACACACACACACACACACCACACACACACACACACTCACGCGCAGCACAACTCGCGCGCGCACACACACCCACACACACACACACACACACACACACAGAGTGAGAGAACAATCGGCATTTAGCTCAGAATCAATATCAAACAACTGTGGCACACTATGAAACATATCCGGCAGATCACTTGCTGCGGTGTGGGTGGTGAGAAGAAAGAGAAAATAAGGTCAGGTGTGTGTGTGTGTGTGGGGGGGGGGGGGGGGGTGAGAGCAAGTGTGTGTGAAAAGGGGAGTGGAGAGAAGGGGAGGCAGAGAGGGGAAGGAAGGATGAGGAGACAGATGGCGAAGGAAGCGGAAGGTGGTAGGGGATAGAGGGGGAAAAGGGAAGGGTGGGGGTGGGGATTCGACGCGCTAGGGAACTACGAAAGAAGCTACATCAACTGAAATCCAACCCCCCCCCCCCCCCCCCCCCCCCCCCCCCCTCCCCCCAATTTCTGATCGGCACAGGCTATCCTTGAATTCACAATTTGCGCTCGTTTGGCAGATGAAGTTTCGCTGAGGACGGGCCCCCCCCCCCCCCCCCCCCCCATCCACCCTTCGTGTTAACGTCATTATGCTGGTGCTCGATTGATATCTGTTTATTGTTATTTCCAGTGTACTTGCATTCTTTTCTCTTCTAGTGTGTAGAAATTTCTTTTTTCTCTCCTCCTCCCCCCCCCCCCCCCCCCCCCCCCCCCCCCCCCCTTTTTTTTTTTTTTTCTTTTTGTTCCAGTTTGCTTCCATTTTTTTTGTTGTTTTTTTTTCTTTAAAATAAAAATATTAAAGATTTATCACGTAAAGACAATTAACAAAATGCGAAACTGCGACATGGGATTTCCCGTTTCTGTTCGTTGGCTCCAATGTGACGTCATACGCCATGGTATTTAATTATAGTTCAAACAAGGCCGTTTCCTTTCCCTATTTCGGCGCTTCATCAGAGACCCGGCGGTGTCGCTCTTGACGAAAGTCCCCCCCAAACTGTGACGTCACAGCAGGGAATTTCCGACGCGTCTCCTTGCCCGCGTTCTTTGTGCATTCGGAGCGCAGGTAATGATGACGTAGGCAGCGCTGGCTTGAGAAGACGCTCAGAGGAGAAAGAAAGGGCCAGTGTGGTTTGTGTGGTAGTGGATGAACGTGGATTTCTGGATATGGGTGACTGTGTCCCCGTTGTTTGTAACTGGTCGTTGAAGTATTCAAGAAATAAACTCTTTGGACATGTTGCTTTGAGTTCCCCCCCCTTCCTCTATCTCTCTCTCCATGGAAATGAATTCTTGGACACCTTACTCTGAGCTCTATGTCTCCGTCTTCTGTCTCTCAACGAAAGGGAGGTATGTCTCTGTCTCTGTCCGTCTGTTTTTTTCTCAGTCATTACCCCTCTCCCCAAATATGTGTGTGTGTGTGTGTGTGCGTGTGTGTGTGCGCGCGCGCGCGCGCATGTGCGCGCAAACGTGAAAAGAGTGTGTGTGTGTGTGAGCATGTATCTGTGTCTGGGTATATGTGCATGAGTAAGCAAGAGAGAGACAGAGTGTGTGTGTATGGTAGGGTTGGGGAGACGGCTCCCCTAATGCCAAGAGATGCTTTACCTGCGCTGAACACGTTCTGCACACAGGATTCTGAGCTATTGTCTGGCCCTAAAGACCGGCGTTCTCATCGCCTCTTTAAGATTTCATGGAAGGGGGAAGACGCCCTACCCCCCCCACCCTCCTACTCCAAACCCCCTCCA
>JADBJO010014437.1:0-5000 GCA_016801955.1 Conus betulinus | reverse complement strand
AAAAAAAAAAAACCAAAAAAAAAAAAAAAAACAAAAAAAAAATTTCCCTGAAAAACAAAAAAAAAAAAAAAAAAAAAAAACAAAAAAAAAAAAAAAAAAACGAAAAAAAAAAAAAAAAAAAAAAAAAAAAAAAAAAAAAAAAAAAAAAAAAAAAAAAAAAAACAAAAAAAAAAAAAAAAAAAAAAAAAAAAAAAAAAAAAAAAAAAAAAAAAAAACAAAAAAAAAAACAAAAAAAAAAAAAAAAAAAAAAAAAAAAAAAACCAAAAACGAAAACAAAAAAAAAAAAACCAAAAACACAAAAAAAAAAAAAAAAAAAAAAACAAAAAAAAAAAATAAAAAACAAAACAAAAAAAAAAAAAAAAAAACAAAAACAAAAAAAAAAAACGCCTAAACCCTCTTTAAAAAAACAAAAAAAAACTTAACTTTAATGTAAGATCCCGAGATAAAAAAACAAGAAAAAATTTTGATTCTCGATAAAGGGTTGGTTTCTCTTTCTTTTCAAAAACTCTTCTTTTTCAACAAATCTTAGTCATGAAAAATGTGGCTCTTCTCTCACAATGGTTGCTCTGCGTCGGTTCTTTGCCTCCTGTTGCTCTCTGCTTGTTTGCTCTCTTGCCCCCCTCATCTCTCCTCTTTCACTCCCTTTGGAAGAAAAAAAAAATCTCACATATGAAAATTAAGGAAAGTGACGAAGATAGAAAGAATAAGACGAATAACTGAGGAGGAGGAGTAAGAGGCAGATGGGTCGAAGAAGAGAGAGGAGAGGAGGAACGAGAGAGACGAGAGGAGAGGAGAGTAGAGAGAGAGAGAGAGAGGATTGTGTGGTGTGGTGTTTGCTGTGTTGTGTGGTGGGGGTGGTTGTGGTGTGTGGTGTGGTGGTGGTGTGGTGTGGTGTGGTGTTGTGTGTCGTGGGGGGGTGGAGTGTGTGTGTGTGGTTGTGTGTGTGTGTACGCTTGTGGCATGTTTTTGAAGCTATTTGATCTAACACCTCCACAATTATCACTGACAATTATTTGGTGTCTAAAATCATCGTCCACACACACCACACCATCAGCACACACGACGACACACACACAATAACAAGCATGGTACGTTCACACACTAACTTCGCGGCAACCACCTGTAAACAAGTGTATACGGCCAAAGCTGACAGAGCCAACCGCAGAGACACTTTACCCCTAGGTCACTGCCTGGGCCGGCAGCCTGTACCCCCCCCCCCCCCCCCCCCATACCTCATACCGGCCCCAAACCGCCCCCCTCTCTTCTTCCTCCACTGTGCCGATCCCGCCCCAGCGCCTCCTACCCGGTCGCGGGATGTGGGGCGGGGGCCCCCCGGGTGTTTTGTGGGGTGTTTGTGTGTACCCCCCCCCCCCCTCGTGGTCCCCCCCGCCCCTAAAACTACCACCTTGACCCCCTAACCGCCTCCTATAGTCTACTTAACACCACAACCCTAAAAAAACCCTCCCCCCGAACTATACCCTACCCACTCTAGGTGGGATAGCAGGCAGGGGCCTCCCGCCCTACCCCGCCTAGCGGGCTGACCCCTCCCATCGCCAATCGCCGGCCCTCCCCTTCCCCAACCGGCCAATACCCCCCCGCCGCCCCCCATCCTCAAATCACGCCGCGCCCACACCCCCTCTCTCTTCCGTCGCACTGTGCCACCCCCCCCCCTACCGACCCCCTCCCGCTCGCCCCCGTCCCCTTCCCGTGACCAGCCAAGGGTATCCCCGCCCCGCATCCCCCCCCCCCGCCCCCCCCGCACGCCCAGTGTAACTTACTCCCGCCCTCTTTAAAAAAAAACATTAAAAAACCCGGCCACGAACACACGTCCTCGGACAAGACTGGAAAAATAATGGTGTGGGAAAGGCAGTCATTATTATTAGTTTTATCATCATTATTATTATTATTTTAATTCTGGGATGCTTTTTGCTTTGCTTTGTGGGGCCTGCGGTCTGGCAAGCCTCGAGCCCTTGTTTTCCAGTTGCACATACAAGGCACCAGACTACAGAGAGCAGTGCAGCCACATACCGCACACACCACACACCTACCCACACAACACCTAATTGGACACACACACCAGCACACACACACAAAACACACCACAACCACACCACACACCACCTCACGCACCACACACACACACACAGACAGCCACGACACAAAACACTACACACGCCCCAGGCACACACAACACACACACCACACACACACACACACGCGGCACGCGATTCCCTAAACACCTCGTCGCACGTATTACCCCCACACCTTACCATCAATGCGCGCGCGCGCGCGCGCGCGCGTCACACCACACACACGACACCACAACACACAGGGTCACACACACACCACACAACACACACACACGACACAAACACTCCACCCTCTCTCCCCTCTCTCTCTCCCCCCTCCCTCCCCTTCCCCCACCTCCATCCCCATAGGGGGGATTTGTGCATTCGGTTTTTCGGAACGGTCCCTCACAGCGGCTTGGCACAAAACGTGACCTACTACTATCTTCAAAAAACAAGGGGAACTTGATAAGGGCGTAGGACCCCTACTATCGATTCTTCTGTTTTGCGTTGTCTGGGCTGATTAACAATGAAACAGTCCCTCAGAACGGGGGGAACGACACAAACGAAGCTGCACTGCTACTCCTTTAATTAACACGCGCCCATGTTTGCGCCTGAACTGGTATAAAGATAGGGACTGCTTGCTCCTTGTCCGTTTTTTCGATGTCCCTGAGTGTTGTGTATCTTGCATGAAGGGACCTGATAAGGTCGAAAACGCGCCGTGGTTTTGTCTGTGATTGGTTTGGCTAGCGTTTTTTTTTTTTTTGTCGCGGAAGGCCTGACTTATGCGCCTTTTAAAAAAAACAAATAAAACCCTGATATCCTAGTAGCGCCGACAAACTAGCCGGCCTTTTTGCTGTAGCGCACATCGGCAATGCCTCCCTCTTCCCTATTCTCACTCTTCTCTATTCCTTCTCCCCTCCTCCCCCCCTCCCCCCCCCCCCCCCCCCAGTTCATTCTCTTCCCTCACCTCCCCGGCTTCCCCTCTCCCTCATTCTCTCCTGCCCCCCTCCTCTTATTCTCTTCCTCAGTCTCCCCCCCCCCCCCCCCCCCCCCCCCCCCCCCGCGCCTCCCCCCGCCCCCCCGCCGCCCCCCCGCCCCCCCCCCCCCCCCCCCCCCCCCCCCCCCCCCCCGGCCTCCATTTCCACCAAAGAAGGCATGATAGTATAATTTGGTTCTTTAAACACAGGGGGGGGGGGACGGCGTACCAGAATACATTTTAAAAAGGCTCGCAAGGAAGCAGACCAACCACATGGCAAAAAAACTGACGAAAGCGTAAACTCTAGAAAGTTTGTTACACACTTACTACGTCCTAATTTCTTTGATTTAGAAGACTAAAATAAATCTTGTATTTCTCATAAAGGGAACAAGAGAGAAATAGTGAGTTTAGAGTACGGTTACCACCACACACACAAAAAGCGCTGCGGTACAACGACAACACACACAGTCCACACATCACCCACCAACGACACACACAACACACACCACACACAACACACTCCCTCACCCACAAACCCGGTGCACGACAGACACGATTAACTAGAACGCCCACACGCCTATTGGAAAATACATATAGAAATATTTGTTTTTTAGAACGGGTGGTGTGAGTTGCGGGGGAATCGAATGAAGGGGGGTACGTGGATAAATGGGAGGGAGTGGGGGTCGGGGGGGGACTCACAGGAGAAGGCCTTATTCTCTGTTTTGTTTGTTTTTTTGTTTTGTTCTCCTCTTTACTACGGTCTACCGTTGTGGACTTTAATTGATTGTTTAGTTTTTTGGGTCACTACTAGAGCAAGTTTTTCTGTTACTCTTCCATTATGCTTGGTAAATATTCACACACATTACACATCGAAGTTCTCTCTCTCTCTCACCACACAAACACACAGAGGGGTGGGGGGGTGGTATGACGGGGCGGAACACACACGGTGGGGGGTGGGCACAATAACACAACACACCACACTCTCCACTCAACTCCTCGCCGTCCTCTCTTCTCCATCTTCGCCCCTCTCTCCTCTCTCTCTCCTCGGGGGGGGTCTCTGGCGGGTGGTCTTCTCCTCTCTCTCTCTCAGCTCTACTACACGGGCACACCACACACAAGGGTGAGGGACAACAAACCACACACACAACACCACACCCACACACAGATTACATGACTGAGCCAAACGCACGCGCACGAGGAACGGCACTGAGTAGAAGGTGGTGGGGGTGGGGTGGTGTGGAAGAAGGAGTGTTAGGGCCGGTGTGGGAAGGTGGGTGGTGGTGGTAATGTAAACTGACGTGATGCCCTGAAGTGACAAAGCATTGTGATGACCGCCACATAAACAAAAAACAAACAAAAAACAAAAAAAAACAAACAAACAAATAACAAAAACACAAAACAAAACAAACAAAAAAAAAAAACCAAAGAAAAAACATCGCAGCCTCGAAAACAGTGTGTTGTGTTGTGTGTGTGTTGTGTGTGTGTGTGTGTGTGTGTGTGTGTGTGTGTGTGTGTGTGTTGTTCGGGCGTGCGTGCGTGCTGCGTGCGTGTGTGTGTTGTGTGGTGTTGCGTGTGTTTGTGTGTGTGTTGGTGTGTGTGTGGTGTGTGTGTGTGTTGTGTGAGTGTTGACAGTCTTTCCCTGTGGAAGCCCAATTCCGTCGTCGCCGCTGTTTTTGAACTGGTTGGGACATGGGGCAAATCCTAGGACAGGTGAGATAGGTAGGAGAGAGAGAGAGAGAGATAGAGAGAGAGAAGATAGAGAGAGATAGAGGAGATAGACAGACATACGAGACAGACAGACAGAGGACAGCAGAGACATATACTAGAGATAGACAGATGAACTGATACAGAGCAGAGAGAGAAGAGAGAGAAGAGAGGACAGACAGACAACAGAGAGACAGACTACAGCCAGAGAGCATATACAGAGAGCGATACAGACACGGCCAGAGTCTGAT
>JADBJO010014436.1:22500-37500 GCA_016801955.1 Conus betulinus | reverse complement strand
GGAGTATGTACGCGTGGATGTCAGAAAGAAGAACGTTAGCCGTATGGTTTTGTCTAAAATGAGGGCAGATATGAGTGTCAGCAGCAGAACGAAGATGAAGAGGTGTGGTGAAAGACTGAGGGGTTCAGAATCACACGCTGGAGCCTGATCTTCAAGCGACGGTAATCGACAGGAGAGATTGCAATGTATCCCTTGTTCAACGTGCGACCGGCGAAGGGAACAAAAAGAGACAGATCCAACACAGGCATGGTAAGAAGATCCGAAAACACGTCGCGCAGCACAGTTCTGGAGTTTACTAAGGCTAGATCCTCCGGACTAGAAACAGATGTTCCTGTCACCTGGTGCACAATGGACAAGGGTTTCCTGTCACCTGGTGCACAATGGACAAGGGTTTCCTGTCACCTGGTGCACAATGGGACAGGGTTTCCTGTCACCTGGTGTACAATGGACAAGGGTTTCCTGTCATCTGGTGCACAATGGACAAGGGTTTCCTGTTATCTGGTGCACAATGGACAAGGGTTTCCTGTCACCTGGTGCACAATGGACAAGGGTTTCCTGTTACTGGTGCACAACGGGCAAAGGTTTCCTCTTACCTGGTGCACAATGGACAAAGGTTTCCTGTTACCTGGTGCACAATGGACAAAGGGTTTTTGTTACCTGTTACAATCTGTCACCTGGTGCACAATGGACAAGGGTTTCCTGTTATCTGGTTTCCTGTTAGAACAATGGACATCTGGTGCACGATGGACAAGGGTTCCTGTTATCTGGTGCACAATGGACAAGGGTTTCCACAATGGACACGGGTTTCCGGTGGTGCAATGGACAAGGGTTTCATGTTATCTGGTGCACAATGGACACGGGTTTCCTGTTATCTGGTGCACAATGGACAAGGGTTTCCTGTTATCTGTGCACAATGGACAGGGGTCACAATGGGTGCACAATGGACAAGGGTTTCCTGTTATCTGGTGTATAAAGGACAAGGGTTTCCTGTTATCTGGTGTATAATGGACAAGGGTTTCCTGTTATCTGGTGCACAATGGATAAGGGTTTCCTGTTATCTGGTGCACAATGGACAAAGGAACAAATGGAAGTAGAGCCAGCTTCTTCATTAACAATGGAACTGAAGGAACCCGTCAGCCAGTACACCTGGACTGCTCACCCATTGAGACCATCTGATTTTTGTCTTGTCTTGTTTGCATGCCGAAGAGAGAACAGATATGTGAGAGAAATAAAAATATGTGAGAGAGAGAGAGAGAGAGAGAGAGAGAGAGAGAGAGAGAGGGAGGGAGGGAGGGAAGGGAGGGAGGGAGAGAAAGTGGGGTGGGGAGTTCTAAAACAGACGCTGGAGACAGAGAGAAAAGGGGTTATGGCCGTCATAACTCTCCCCAAAGGCGCTGCTATGTCATGGAACAAAGAGCTAAACAGACGATCGTTTCGCACGAACTTCCGAAGTCCATGATCATTGCTAAATACGAAAAATATGTATATTTCATACTTCCTTCAAAAAGCCATCCTACACCGCAAATCGAGCATGGTCCAACGGGAAGATGAGAACAACTATGCTGTTTAACAGTTACATGTGAAGTGTAAAAAAAAGAAAAAAAAAAGGCGTGGGTGGGATGGAGTGGGGAATGGGGAGAGTACAAACCAAAGAGAGAGAAAAAACAATGAAATTCGACTTGGAGGGAAGGCAAACAAGATACAACTTACATAAGATAAAAAATGAGCGTGCATGAAATCTGCACGAGATGGTCGAAGATCGGCAACAATGAGGAACAGAGAAGCAGCCCCGCTTTGCATCCCCTAGTGCCCCCAGCTGACTGCCAGGTTTTAGCATGCAAGGGTTTACAAATAAAAAAAGAATTTTTTTTTCGTATACAATGACTGCTATGACTTACGATCCTGATGATCTTAATGAGCAAGAATTCAATTAATTACATCAACCGATAAAAAAAAAAAAAAAAAAAGAAAAAGCAAAGCAAAACATTTGGAAAGCAGACGGAAAAGATGACCAATGCAGATGTCCAAACCACCCAAACACCCAAAAAAAAAAGGGACAGGGAAATTAATCGTCTGAGCAGTGTTGAAATCCATCACTACTTATGGCAAGATCCAATGGCTGACGCACTCAGCATGGCTTAGTTTTATAATAATGTGTCATAAATGCCAGTCGTCCAGCCTGTTTGGCACGCATTGGTTTACATGACTGTATGTACGTATGCCGTTTTTTTTTTTTGTCCCCTCCCCCTCTTTCTCTCTCTCTTTGCGTATGTGCGCGTGCGTGCGTGCGTGTGTGTGTGTGTATGCGTGCGCGCGCGTGCGTGCGTGTATGTGTGTGTGTGTGTGTGTGTGTGTGTGTGTGTGTGTGTGTGTGTGTGTGTGTGTGTGTGTGCGTGTGTGTGTGTGTGTGTGTGTGTGGCGCGCGCGCGCGCGCCTGCCTATACGCCTGACAGAACTTTCCGTCCTCTGTATGTTGAAGCCTGAAATGGCTCCATGTGGTCATCTGGACTACAACAAAATGACAGTGACTGAACCTACATCACAGACAGCCGACTGGGGTTTATTTCTCAAGATATTCCAAGGTTCTAAGCTGACGGGGCAAAACAGATGCTGCCACAGAGAGGACATGTTGCTGATGCCACATGTTTTATAGATTACAGAGTAAGTGACATAATGCCAGGCGTGCCCCAGGTAACCTACACTTTACGGGGAAATGAACATAGTGTCGGGCGTAATAGGGTATCCAACATTTTACGACGAAAGTAACAGTGTCAGGCGTGCAGAAAGCATCCTACATTTTACGGCGAAAGTAAACATAGTTTTAGGCGTGCACCGAGAGTATCCTACACTTTACAGCGAGTGTCAGGCGTGCACCAAGTATCCTACGCTTTACGGCAAAAGTAACAGTGTCAGACGTGCACCGAGTGTGATACACTTTACGGCGAAAAAAACAGTGCCAGGCGTGCACCAAGTATTTTACACTTTACGGCGAAAAAGTAACATAGTGTCAGGCGTGCTGCGGGTATCCTACACCTTAAGGAGAAAGTAACATGGTGCCACGTGCGCACGGATATACTACACACATCACTGATTAAGTAACTGGTTGCTAGAAGTGCACGGATATCCTACATCTTACGGCGAAAGTACCATGGATGCCAGCTCACACACTTTTCGGAGAACGAAACATGGTGCCAGGTGTGCACGGAGAGCCTGTCTGTTACGGAGAAAGAAACAGTGCCAGGTGTGCACGGAGAGCCTGTCTGTTACGGAGAAAGTAACATAGTGCCAGGTGTGCACGGATAGCCTGTCTGTTACGGAGAACAGTAACATAGTGCCAGGTGTGCACGGATAGCCTGTCTGTTACGGAGACAGTAACATAGTGCCAGGTGTGCACGGGTAGCCTGTCTGTTACGGAGACAGTAACATAGTGCCAGGTGTGCACGGACAGCCTGTCTGTTACGGAGAAAGTAACATAGTGCCAGGTGTGTACGGATAGCCTGTCTGTTACGGAGAAAGTAACATAGTGCCACATGTGAACGGAACTTTTACTCCGAATATAACATAGTGCCAGAAATGAATGGTTATCCTACACCGAAAATAACATGGTGTCAATATGTACGAATATCCTATATCGGAATATAACGTGATGCCAGAGATAAACGGATATCCTACACCGAAAATAACATGGTGCTAGATATGAATGGAACGGATATCCCACACCAAAAATAAGAGGGTGCCAGATATGAACGGATATCGCAGACCCAAAATAACCGGGTGCCTGGCTGACCCAGCATGTGACACACCGCCTTCGCAGTCTGAAGTTCCAACCGACATCCACTATGCTCATTTCAGTGCTCGGTTCTCCTGCTTTCCCGTGCACCATCTTCCCCACGCACACGCATGCGCAATCTGAAATGGTTCTTCTTATCTGTCACACAAGTTATGGCGCATGTGGACATCACGCCTGAATGTACCTATACCAGCAACTATAATAAGTAGACAATCCTGATATGACCAGTGTACCCATCTCAACAGCTATGGAAAAAAAAAAAAGAAGAAAAAAAGGTAGGCACGCCTAAATTGGCCAGTGCAACTGTCCAAACCAGAACACACAGTGGATAGCCCTGATATCTTTCAACTGCAAGGAAGATAAATGACAATATCATGAGGATGGTAATAAACGGCAGCATCAAGATATTTGGAAAAAAAAAATGGATAAGAACATCCTGAAAAGGGAAAGATATGTGAGGCCATCGGGATAAACGAAAATCTATAAGGAGACAAAAAAAGGGGGGGAGGGAGGGGGGAGGTGGATTATGAAAGCTAGATAAAGGGAAAGGTGGGTGTGGTTATCCTCAGTACGGAAAGGTAGATGATGACGTCATGAGAAAGGAAAGAAAAGAAAAAAAAAAGATACACCCGAATGTACTTCACACAGAGAAAGTCACTTGCAACGGATCGGTGAGGACATCATAACAAGCAAAGTTGGATTCTGACATCTTGGAAGCAGACATGATGGGAATGGACAGATGGAAGTAGACATGATGCGAATGGACAGATGAAGTAGACATGATGAGAATGGACAGATGGATGCAGACATGATGAGAATGGACAGATGGAAGTAGACATGATGAGAAAGGACAGATGGAAGTAGACATGATGGGAATGGACAGATGGAAGTAGACATGATGAGAATGGACAGATGGATGCAGACATGATGAGAATGGACAGATGGAAGTAGACATGATGAGAATGGACAGATGGAAGTAGACATGATGAGAAAGGACAGATGGAAGTAGACATGATGAGAAAGGACAGATGGAAGTAGACATGATGAGAATGGACAGATGGAGGTAGACATGATGAGAATGGACAGATGGAGAGGTAGACATGATGAGAATGGACAGATGGAGGTAGACATGATGAGAATGGAGATGATGGAGGTAGACATCATGAGAAAGGACAGATGGAGGTAGACATCATGAGAAAGGACAGATGGAGGTAGACATGATGAGAATGGACAGATGGAGGTAGACATGATGAGAATGGACAGATGGAGGTAGACATGATGAGAATGGACAGATGGAGGTAGACATGATGAGAAAGGAAAGATGGATGAGGACATAATGAAAAAGGAAAGATGGGGAAGAAACAGAAATCTTGCCAAAAGGGATCTTACGTTTGCGAGCCATTTTGTTCATTACAAGTGGCTGTTCATAAATCAAGTGCCATTGTTTTCGGTTTTTGCAGGAAAAGACTATTCATCAGAAATCTTCAGCTTCTTGAAGACGGACACTCAAAGATAGAAGAAGACAGTATGAACTGTTTGAAGTCGCTGCGAGAGTAAACAATAAACAGATTTTATATGACAAAAAAAAGCGTGAATGAACGGGTATCAAAGTGATCGACTATTAAATTGCTCTACGGACAGAATGGCCTATAGATTAAGTTACAAAGCTACTTGTTATCTATCAGTCTTGTCTACTTTTGTTTTGATTGAAGAATAGTTATCCTTAAAAGAAGAAAAAATCGATTACTGATCTCGTACTTAAAAAACGGCAAAGCACATTCTGAGGAATCACTGTCCACACACACAAAACACACACACACACACACACACACACACACACACACGGCATTTCAGGTGTTTCTGATCACTCCCTAATCTTTTTTCCACCTCCACACTATCCACCAGCCCCTTCCTTCTCCAGCCTGATCCCCCCCCCCCCCCCCCCCGCACCCCCTCCCCCGAGTATGCGTATATGGGAGTGGGGGTGGGGGGGCTTTTTTTCAATCGAGCACCATCCCTATTTTTTTTTCTTTCTTTAAATAGTTTCAGTTATCTCCGTTGAACACACGAACAAAAATTAACGGTTTTAAAAAGAATCCAGTGGCATGATACTCGATTCATAGATGGCAACTCCCCCTCCCCCTCCTCCCCCCCACACACACTCCCCCTCCTACTCCCATGCGTGCGTGCGTGCTTGCGTGCGTGCGTGTGTGCGTGCGTGCGTGCATGCGTGCACGCGCGCGCGCATGTGTGTGTGTGTGTGTGTGTGCTTGATGATGACTATATTCTGATAACATTGTAAATATCACAGAATGAGTTGTCAAGTGTCAATTACAGGATGGGGTTGATGTCAATCACTGTCAACACTGCAAGAGTCGAACTACACATGCGTACATACATACCTGTGTCAGAAACTCACTTCTCTTGACTGGAAACAGAAAAGCACACGCCGGTAATTGTAAATATTCAACATCAACGTCGGCCACAATAATCAGAAAGTTCTGCGAAGACCACTGACGACAAAATCATTCGTTCCTGGTGTCGAGGTAGTGGTGGTTCTTCTTCTCCATGTTCTCATCCCGGTGTGTTCTCATCTGGGATGTGCACAGACGGGTTGCACAGACAGCTGGATGTGCGATTGGCGCACGTGAAACACGAAAGAAAACCGTCAGTGACTTGCATTGAATTGTGAACATCGCTCACAAGGTGGTTGTTGACAAAGACCTGTTTCAAATGCACTGTTCTGTTGTCAATACATGAGGACAAGTGTGTGTGTGTGTGTGTGTGTTCGCATGCGCGCGCTCGTGCACCTGTTTGAGTATTTGTGGAAGTCAAGAACAAAACTCTGAAGTTATCGGGCTATCATCAAGTGTCAGAAGACTGTCCAGTCAGTGTGAGCAAATAATTGCCAATGGTGATTTCTAGTTCAAGACCCATGATGACTTCACTGGAGACCCCCCCCCCCCCCCCCCCCCACACACACACCCCACACACCTACAAGTAACTCGCAAAGACTCTGCGATACTGAGGGGAGACAATTCGAATTTGTAGTGGGCTGTATCTCTAAGCACTCAGCAGTTACTCCCTTTTTTGAGACTTCTTAGGAATTGTTTTTTCTTTTCTTTTTTTTTTTCATTGAATCACCGTCTTGCGTTGCTGTCATCCTCTTGTGATCTGTCCCTCAGCACTCCCTTCATACTCTAACCTCCTTTCCCACAAAGCAAGTCTTTCAGGAGTCGTTTTCAGTGGTCTTCTCGCCTTGGCTTAAGGCTGTGTCAGACCAGTTGACATAGGCTAGAACACCAAGGCTACATCAACATGTTGTTATGCTCTGCATAGTTATGCGGGAATGGTCTTCAGTCGTGACAAAACTCCTAGCATAACATTATCAGTCTCCAAAATCCCTTGAAGTCGGAGTGTGGTTGCCTGCAGTTTCAGTTTCAGTTTCATCAAGGAGGCGTCACTGCGTGTGGACTAGTTCATATACGCTACGCCACATCCGCTAAGTTTGAGACCACACTGTGCATGACTTTAAGCTGACGGATAAATGAATTAATAACTAGGATGAGAGAATTGAAGAAGAGGGTTTCGTGGCTACGACTCAGCAGATTTCCAGAACCAAGGGCTCTGTGGGCTGGCTCCCCACTTTGCTTTCAACATGTGGCTACTAAGTACAAAAGAAAAAGATGCTCCCAGGATTCACTGAAAGGGGGAGAGAATGATGAATCCATCGGTGCTCAACCAATCACGACTGCAAATCCCAAACAGACTATGAACATGGGCCAAATGGAATATCCATGTGTCTGTGGAAAGCGTTTCGCTACCACCCGTGGCATGAAGATCCAAAGAACAAAGATGGGATGTGTGAAGACTCATCTGAATGAGCAGCAGCGCACTGCATCAGCAGATAAGACGTCGGAAGACCAAGGCCAGGATTTAAACCACAGTGCCAAGAACATCCACGCTGTTGGTTCGGATGAGGAATTTGCACAGGCCCTCAAGGCCAGGCGCCTGAAACTGAACCTGCCACGAGCAAACGAGACTGAAGATTGGGAGAAACTGGATGCAAAAATCGTCCAAAGACCCGATGCACTGATAGGGAAAAGCACCCTGGAACACAAACTAGCCACATGCGGGGACATTGTGTACGCCACATGTAGAGACGCCTATGGAGCAAAACTACCCAAAGAGAAAACACCCTCCAAAGAAATCCAGACGCCAAGAAGAGATGGACAAGATCAGGGTCCAAAAGAAAACCCTCAAGGAGCAAATGAAGACTGCTCTGCCAGCTGAAAAACAAGGCTTGGAAAAACTCTGGGAAGACCTGAAAGCAAAACACAGCGCCCTCAGCAAAGCAGAATCTGCGAGGAAGAGGAAAAGCAAAAGAAGACACAGGAGCGCTTCTTCAGAGACCGCTTCCAGTTTGCCAGAACACTGTTTGAGCAGCCAAAATCTGGGACCCTAAGTGTGGACAAAGGAGTTCTTGAGCAGCATCTGAGGAAAACATACTCTGACTCACAGAGCAAAACACCACTCGACATTCAAGGTCTGGTGTGGCCAACAACCCCTGAGGAACAGTTCAATGACAAGCCACCAACGTTGGCGGAAATCAAGAAGGTGGTCGACAAAGCCAGAGCCAAATCATCACCAGGGCCAAATGGAATACCTTACCAGCTGTACAAGGATATGAGTGGTAGGTGGGTCCTCTAGGGGAAGGACTTAGAATAATTTCTCGATGAGAATTATCTTACATTTCACCTACACCCCCTCTCTTACTACTAGTGGGAAGGAGCAATTTCCGGTACTAGTCATCAAAGAAATTTTTATTTGTTCCGGGTATTGATAAAATACAGAAGAATGGCTCTGAGATAATTTTCCTTAGGCCTGTACTCTTAATTAATTAAAAGTACTTATAGCTCCGAGATACAGAATTGAAGAGAGAAGTTCAAACATTCAACATTCGATTGAACAACAGGGAACTGACACAAGTTAAGTGCACTTTCACACATCAACTTTTATTATTACTTACACATAGAAAGAAATGGCGTCACACTTCCATAGACTGTGTTTCAGTTCTCATTGGACTACCACAATGAGGGGCCTTCCTCACTCCTACTTTACTCGCTTGCACTCTGTGCAGCAAGCTTAAGTTGGCATACAGGGGTTCTGTCTAAAGTTACACTGAATGTATATGGTTATTATACATCCACCCCGCTTGCGAATACCCAGTATTGTAGCCAGGTGGTACTCATAGACAGGTTCTCACTGTTTCATCATAAAGTGAGGGTAAGGGTCTGTTTGAGTCCAGGTGGTAAGCAAACTTAGCTTTGCTTCGGAGAGAATAGTTGATCTCTCCTGTGGCTGGTGACTGCCCCACTGGTGTAGATTTGTTGTCTGGTGTCGCCCTGGTTTCTGGCGAAGTCCCAGCTTCTGGTTCAACGTGTGTGCAGCGTGCAGCGTGACCAGGATCCCAGTTCTGCGATAAAGAGAACTTGATCTGTAGATGAGAATCTGATGGCTGGCTTGTCGAGTGCACACATTTACCCTTTTCCTCTTTCTCTCTTTCAGAGAGGGTGTGAGACTCAGCCAGCAAAGTTTTTTCTCTATGGTAGAGTTTCTGCTATAACTATTAACCTCCACTTTTGTTTAATGGCTAAGTTAAGCTTACAAAAGGGTAGGAGACAGTAATACAATGTTACAGTTTTAGTTATACAACTCTTCCCTGTTTTCATATGAATTAAATCACACTGACTTGGGCTATGCTTAGTCCAAGTACACATGTGGTGTGACTTAAAGTCATACACTACAAATCATCCCAATAATCACCAGTATTTATAAATCAGAGTAGCAGTTTTTACCTAGCACAGGCATACTGTTTTCCTGATCAAAATTAATCATTGAATTATTATCTTAACAGACAGAGTTGCATACTGACAAAAGTCAGGTGAAACACAAAGAGCAGTGGTCAGATTGTTAACAAAGAATCAAAACCACTGGGAGAGAGCTTTTTTGCCATATGATGGCAAGCAAACTACTACACAAAATAATCATTCATCAGTTGATGAAATGTTGCTAAGCATTTGTACAAAGTTACAATGCTAACACACACAGCATACATAAAATCAATACATAGATTCAAAAAAATGTGTAAAACAGAGTTCCACTCACTTTTCCTGGGAATGAACAGTGAATGACTTGAGATCAAAGAGTTACCAAGAGTTTACTAGGCTTCTCGGTCCCTTTGTCTTCCTCTGCTCTTGTCTACAGGCAGTCCTGAGGGTCAGTGAAGTTGCGCCTGTGTGTGTGAATCTCTCACTTGCCGAATCAAATTTTGACAACCTGTCATTTACCGATCAGGGGTGAGAGGGGGAGGGATTTAGTCTTGTAACCAATCGCCTCGGAAATTGTTTTAACCTAATCGGCACGGGATAATTTATGCATCCGTATAGGTGTTCGCCCACACCCAGTTAATTTTATGCGCACGTGTAGGTGTCTGCGAGCACATGGACCATAGGTATGAAAAGGGGGGGGGGGTGGGTGGTGGTGGTGGTGGAGAGCACGGCAACATGCCTTTGTGTCGTCGGGGGTAGAGGGGGGGGGGGGGGGGGGGGGTGAGACGGGGCCATTGTTAGAACACACACCCCACGCTGCGTAGTATCGCACAGCATGGGGAGGGAGGGTTGAGAGAGGGGAAGGGAGGGAGGATAAGAACGAAAGGGGGCACAGAACGAAAGGCGGGCACGCATTTCCCGTGACGCAATTTTTTCCAAGAAAGAGCGGGGGGGGGGGGGGGGGGGGGGGGGGGGGGGGGGGGGGGGGTGGGGGGGGGGGGGGGGGGGGGGGGGGGGGGGGGGGGGGGGGGGGGGTGGGGGGGGGGGGGGGGGGGGGGGGGGGGGGGGGGGGGGGGGGGGGGGGTTCAGGGGGGGGGGGGGGGGGGGGGTCGGATAGGGGGGGGGGGGGGGGGGGGGGGGGGGGGGGGGGGGGGGGGGGGGGGGGGGGGGGGGGGGTGGGGGGGGGGGGGGGGGGGGGGGGGGGGGGGGGGTGAGAGAGGGGAGAGTGGGCTTAGATTTGAAATGTATTCTTTGGTTTGGTGTTTTAGTGGGACCTATCGGATGGTGTTGTCAAGCGTCACGTCACACCCATGAGATGATACAGTTGGCTCTTGAGATGTACCATGTGCCAACGAACATCTGCGACATGCTCAAGAAGTACTTCAATGGCTTTCTCAATGCTGTTCTCTACCAAGGAGTACACAACAGATTGGATCAACTTGGAAAGGGCATTGCAATGGGCTGTGCAATTTCCCCAATACTGTTCGTGTTGGCAATGGAAGTCATCTTGAAAGCAGCAACAAGCAACGCAAGACAAACAGACCTTGGCGATGGATACAAGATGCCCCCTCTCAAGGCCTTCATGGATGACACTACAGTGATTTCATCCAGAGAAGACGAGACACGTCATGTGCTGGGGAGGCTGGACGACATAGTTGCCTCATCCAGATGAAGTTCAAGCCAAAGAAATCACGGAGTCTCTCACTGAGGAAAGGAAAAGTGGCCGAATCTGTGGTCTTCAGTGTTGCCAACCAGACCATTCCAACAGTCACAGAAGAGCCAGTCAAGAGCCTTGGAAGATGGTATGATGATACGCTGAAAGACACACAAAGAGCAAAAGAAACCAAACAGATGTCGGAAGAAGGCTTGGAGACCATTGACCAGTGTGGGCTCCCTGGCAAATACAAGGTCTGGTGTCTGCAGTTCATGCTGATACCAAAGCTCCTATGGCCTCTGATGATATACGACATCTGCACAAGCATAGTGGAGGCAATGGAAACCAAAATCAACAAGTTCACAAGAAATGGCTTGGTGTCCCACCCTGTCTGACTGACATAGCGCTGTACTGTCGCCAAGCAAAGCTGAAACTACCACTGAAATCCATCCTGGAGGATACAAAGCAGGGAAGATCAGACTTCAAAGCATGCTGGAGGACTCAGGAGACAAGGTGGTAGAAGCAATCAAGCCCCAGCTGAAGACAGGCAGAAAATGGAAAGTTCAAGAGGCGATGGATTCTGCAAAAGAAAGTCTCAAGATCAGAGAAATAACAGGACACACACAGACCAACAGACAAGGACTGGGGCTGACCAAAAACTGAATGGTGGTCAAAGGCCAAAGGAAAAGCCAAAAGAGACATGATGATTCAGGAGATGAGAAAAGAAGAAGACCAAAAAAAGACTCCAAAAAACAGTCCAGCAGAGCCAGCAAGGGCAATGGACAACGTGGGAGAATGCACTCCAAAGAAGTCTCACTTGGAATGACATTTGCACATGGCCCCTCTCAGAATCAGCTTCATTCTCAGATCTGCATATGACCTTCTGCCCTCAAATGCAAACCTGGTGAAGTGGGGAAAAACAGACGATCCTGCATGCCCCTCTGCCATGAAAAACAAACAGTGGAGCATGTCCTAAGCTCATGTAAAGTAGCCCTGGCTCAAGGAAGGTACACATGGAGCACAACCAAGTGCTCAAAGAGATTGTACAAGTAGTCTGGGCTAGTACCAACACCACAAAAGGGAAAATCAGGACTCCAAAAACCCGCAACATTCTTCACGGCAGGAGGCAGCAAATCATGGCCAAGAACAACAGTGCCACTCGGAACATGCAGGCAGAGTCTGCTGGATGGGGCAGATGACTGGGAGTGCACTGCAGACCTCCCAGAATGGAAGAGTCACCCAGAGATCATCAGCAAGAGTGGCATGAGACCAGACATAGTAGTCCATTCTCAGTCAACCAAGCAGCTGATCATGATCGAGCTCACGGTGCCATATGAGAACAGAATGGAGGCAGCTTAAATCTACAAGACTGAAGAGTATGCTGATCTGACAAACATCCTGAGGAGGGAAGGCTATCAGGTCAAAGTCCTCACTGCAGAAATTGGAGCTAGGGGGTTTGTAGGAACGTCTGCATACAGCCTCATGAAACAGCTCTCAGTTGCAGGGAGGGAAAAAAAAACAGAGCCTGAAAGCAATGGCAGAAGTGGCAGAGAGGTGTTCAAGCTGGATCTGGTCAAGGAGGAACAAAAGTGAACTTCATAAGCTTTAAAATATCAGGTGTCCCAGTGGCTCAGTGGTTAGAGTGCGAGTCATTAAGTGGAAAATGAGCATGTCCAGGGGGTCATGGGTTCAAATCCCAGCTATGGCTCGTCCCAAGATGGAAAAAAAGGGGGCGAGGACTCGGTGCTACCACGCGCTCCACGAGTTTCTTTCTACTGATGAATGCATTAGCCCAACGCGCTGGTCAGACCTTGAGTGCTTACCTAACACTGGCTGCCCACGGTCACACACGAAATGTTCTCATCACAAGCTGATGCATTTGTACAATAGTGTTCAAGTACTTCGGCTGTTCGGATGATCCCTGGAGGCTTTAAGCCAGGGTACAACAACAACACAACAACAACAACAACAACGACGACAATGGTCTCCCTCTGTCGACTGATCTAGCTTTTGTCTTTCTTCCCCTCTTTAGGTAATGTACGTTGCATGTCAGTGTGGATTCAAATCCTCTTTCTTTTTTTCCCTTGCAGAACGGCTCATACCTCACATTTTCGCCTGTTTATACTAGGTTTGTGCACGACCACTCTGACAGACAGACAGACAGACAGACAGACAGACAGACACACACACACACACACACACACACACACACACACACACACACACACATTGAATAATGCCTGCACTTATAATTAACTAAAAAAAAAAAAAAAATCTGTGTGTCTGTGTGTGTGTGTGTGTGTGTGTGTGTGTGCGTGCGTGCGTACATACGTGCATGCGCGCGCGCGTATTGTGTATTGTAAGCAGAGCCTCTCTCTCTCTCTCTCTCTCTCTCTCTCTCTCTCTCTCTCTCTCTCTCTCTCTCTCTCTCTCTCTCTCTCCTCTCCCATACTGAGCGTGTGTGCTCTCTTTGGATACTACAATCGGTCCTGCCTGATTACGTGTTTATCATCCATACAGTTCACACACACACACACACACACACACACACACACACAGAGAGAGAGAGAGAGAGAGAGAGAGATCCTCTGCTTACTACATACTCAACGACAGGTTGCTTGCCGCCATCGGTTGATAAGACAGATTGGCTAGCTGACATTCTCAACCGACAAAAGAAGGGGCTGACTGTCACAGACTGATGGGGTGATGCATGCGAGGTGATCTTTTAGGAGGTTGCGGTACCTGTCACGCGCAGAGGGTCACGTGCACATGATCGACATGGTATAGGCCGCAGTGAATGACAGAAATTGCCACGAAAATGCAACAAGAGATGGTGAATGTGTCCATATTGCTTGTCGATATACGTAGGTGAGGTACAGTCACGTATGCATGTACACACATACACGCACGCGCGCACGCACGCACGCAAGCACGTACGCACTCGCAGGCACACATACACACACAAACCAGCGCGCGCACACACACACGTATGCACGCACGCAAGCACGCACACACGCAAGCACACACACACACATGCGCACGCGCGTGCGCTTGCATAAACACACGCACGCACACGCTTACACGTACGCATGCACACACACACACACACATACTGACAAACACACGCAACATACACGCGCACACGCGCACACACACACACACACACACACACACACATACAGGCACAGAGAGAGAGAGAGAGAGAGAGAGGGGGGGGGGGGGGGGGGGGGGGGGCAGGGGGGACGGGGGGGGGGGGGGGCAGGGAAGAGAATGTTGGGAACGTTTGTCCAGTTTGAAGCGCCATAAGTTTTCATTGTTTCATTGTCCCGTCATGTTGTAGAATAGTGCAATGAAACTAGCAGTTGATAGGAAACAGCAATTAAGAAAGAAAGAATGTTGAACAAAATACATACTAAAAGCATGAAGAAGAAGAAGAAGAAGAAGAAGGAGAAGGAGGAGGAGGAGGAGGAGGAGAAGAAGAAGAAGAAGAAGGAGTAGGAGGAGGAGGAGGAGGAGGAGGAGGAAGAGGAGGAGAAGGAGGAGGAGGAGAAGAAGAAGAAAATAGGAGGAGGATGAAGAGGAGGAGAAGAAGAAGGAGGAGGAGGGGGGAGGAGGAGGAGGATGAAGAGGAGGAGAAGAAGAAGGAGGAGGAGGAGGAGCAGAAGAAGAAAAAGAGATGAAGAAGAAGAAGAAGAAGTAGAAGGAGGGAGGAGGAGGAGGAGGAG
>JADBJO010014436.1:15000-17500 GCA_016801955.1 Conus betulinus | reverse complement strand
AGTGATGTTTGCATAGAATATATATATATATATATATATATATATATATATATATATATATATATATATATATATATATATAGAGATGAACCAGTTAAACCTGGAGCAGATTCAGGATATTTTGCAACGTCATGCGAAAACTAGGCTGAAACTGCTGTAAAAAAAAAACGATTTTTTTTTTTTCTGTCTCGTCTTCCGTAATACTTCAGTAGCATGACCTTCACGCGGCTCCTTCGAGATCTCTGTCTGCATCCCCAGCATGTTCTATGCGGCCCAGCACTGGCAATCCATAGAGAGCATTCAGTGGCCAGTTGGCACCAGAAACCCAGCAGAGGAGGCACTGCAGAGTCATTTCGGTGGTGTTCAGTAGTGCCTGTTCTGATACAGAAGCAGCTCATGACCTACCAAGTGCCCTTTTGATGACAATGATTTTGTCTTGTCGTGAAGCCAATTTGAGTCAGCTTCCTCCGCTTCAGGGTGCCATTCATCCATCCAACAACAGTCCCCATGAACTCGCCAATACAAGCCATTCCTTGATGCTGATGGTTGAAGACTGTACTTTCTGATCTCCCCTTTCAGTGAACGGGTTTTCACAGAGCTGCCGCTGATTTTCTTTCAGTGACTCTGAACATTCTTGCTTGCTTCTCACAGGTCTAGGTTTTCACCTAGTTAAAATTGATGAAACCAGCTTAGACTTTAATACTCTGTGTTTTGAATGTTTTGGGTTTTTTAGAGTCTAGCATTAATTCGAATGAATGAATAGACTGGATTGACAGACACTATTGTTCACCCTGCTAGCATTTTCAGCTAGCTTTGCCTGGTCTGTAACTTCTCTGAATGCAACCCCCTCCCCCCCTCACCTCCTTCATTCCCTGTCCAACCCACCCTTATCTACATAATGTAGAAATGTACAATCGTAACTGTCCTCCTAAACAGCTTGCCTCCAGTGTGTGTGTGTGTGTGTGTGTTTGCGTGTCAACACTTTGATTCCGCTCCCTACTGAACGTTTCAGTTTCTCGCAGCAAATGTAATAATGTTACACAGTGTGAGCAGGCAAATGGTAAATTCTGCATTAACTGAAAATAGCGCTGCTCATGAATAGGGAGGTCTTATCACTGGTGCCGTCTGCTGTAGTCCAGATGGTCAGCTAGTTAATCAAGGATAATTACTCTGATCCGGTGAGTATTCATGTTCGGAAAGTTCCAGCCTGATTTTAGTTGGGCGACGAAGATCACATGTGCTTAATTGCAGGTCGATATGCGCTGCCATTTCCACGCGATGCTGACAGAAAATTCCTCCTTGTATTTAAACACTTGTGAAAATGATGGTACCTGTGTATAAGATGGACCCTTACCTGTGCTGTCAAAAAGGCAAACCAACGTCTTGTAACGATTAAACAAGATCTGAATTACATCCAAGATCTGATGAAATTAGAGCAATTTTATCAATGTCAGAAAAAAAAAAGGTATTATATAACAACAACAACAAGAAAGAAAGAAAAACTTGATTTGTATAGTTGAGTTTACAAAAGAAGAGTAACTCTTGCACCCATGGTGGGAAATCTTTAATGTGGCCGGCAACTGAAAATGACAGGGTAAGGGTTTGGCCAGGTTAGGGTCACTCCAGAGAGAGAGAGAGAGAGAGAGAGAGAGAGAGAGAGAGAGAGAGAGAGAGAGAGAGTAAAATAAATGTTTTTAAAGGGATGAAAGTTTTAAAAGGTTAAAAACAAATCTTAAAAAAGGCAAAGGAAAGCGCACAAAGTCATATAGCAATCGGCACCCTACACTTGGTCTTGTGCCCACAAAAACATAATAGCCCCCTTCGCGCGGCGGATGAGAAATGCTGCGATGAAACTGAAGTACTTTGACGCGAGATCCGACCAGGACTGTAAAGGCGAGGAGCAGCCGCAACACACACTGACCTCCCTTTCTCCACACCCTTCTCCCTATCGTCTCATGTGTTTATTCTCTCTCTCTCTCTCTCTCTCTCTCTCTCTCTCTCTCTCTCTCTCTCTCTCTCTCTCTCTCTCTGTGTGTGTGTGTGTGTGTGTGTGTAAGAGGTAATATTGCTTATAGCCCAGCCGACCGCAAAGGGCCATATCAAGGCTGTCACCACGTTGAACTCAACTCACAAGTGTGTGTGTGTGTGTGCGTGTGTGTGTGTGTGTGTGTGTGTGTGTGTGTGTGTGTGTGTGTGTGTGCGCGCGCGCGCGCGTGTGTGTGTGTACGCGCAAGCGCGTGCGTGCGTAGGCAGTGCTTGTGCGCGTGTGTATATTAATCCATAACAAGATGGGTGTTCCAACCCACTATGTTGTTTATGCATCTGTGGGTTTCCTGCATCCACGGACACTCGCTATGGCGTCTTTGAAACAGAGCTAAAGTAACGGTAAACGCACCCACAGAGGTACATCTCTCTCTCTCTCTCTCTCTCCTCTCTCTCTCTCTCTCTCTCTCTCTCTCTCTCCTCATGGTGTATAAGTAGTTTTAGTCGAACAGAGTTT
>JADBJO010014436.1:5000-10000 GCA_016801955.1 Conus betulinus | reverse complement strand
GGGGGAAAACAAGTGCAGGCTAACAATTCCTCCGACTTGGCAAAGATTACGAAAATAGACAATAAATGGGGGGGGGGGGGGGGGGGGGGGGGGGGGGGGGGGGGGGGGAGTATGGGGGGATGGAGTATTAAAGGAAAATGAGAACGAAAAATCAGGGAAATATATATTTCAAATATTCAACCCTTCACCAGCAGCATATGGGAACCATCGCAATCCATCCTGAAAATAGAAACCATTCATATCATCTGCTCCAGGGCCTTTCGTCCACTGGATGAGACGCATCAGGGAGGCACAGCCGATTGCGTCTGTGCTCCCTTGGTACACCACGGTCTTATAGTTCGGTGGTATTCTCATCACCAAGGGTAAAAAAAAAATCCAACAGCAGCCCAAAGCAGCCAAGGAAGCTGAAAAGTTAAATTCGGTTCTGAAACCTTTACCAAATCACAGTAAATGGCAAATCCGGAGGATCCACAATGACTGAAAGGACTTTAAAAGATACGTTCAGCAAGAGTGCAATGTAAACTTAAAGAACAACACAAAACGTCATCAAAGACACTCGAATTGACACAGTCTCGTACTTTCAACACACACACACACACACACACACACACATTGCAAGATTGTGCAAAAACCACAGAACTGATTTTTCGTATTTTCGTAAAGCTTGGTGAAAAGACGTACTGGAAAAAAAAAAAAAAAAAAATGTGGTGTGACTCAAGTGCAAACACAATTCAATTTCATGTAGGTCCGAATCAACCCGCCGATCCAGCCTCTTTGCGACAACTTTTGTTTTTTTGTTGTTTTTTTTTTTACAAACTTTTCCTTGAACATGAGCAAAGCGAAGTGACTGTTACATCTAATACCTATAGATCTATAGATGAAAAAATGGCATATGTTCCTGGAATAGCAACGCCTCTCTGTCTTATCCACCATTTTGTATTGTCTAAATTTCACTTAAGAAGAAAGAAACAGGGAGGGAAGTAACTCTTTCAGTTCGTGCGTATTGTTACTTCCCCTTGATAGAAATTTTTTTTTTCCAGGATCTATTGACCTATGAAGATGTCCGTGCTCTTTCGAATGCCGTTCTAGTTTCTTTCTTTCTTTTTTTTCCCCCTAATTTGACAAAGCCTCTGATTCGAACACATTGTGTTTTATCGTTCTATTTTTCTCCTACCTTTTCTTCCTTTATTTCCTTTTTTCTTGTTCTTGTTCTTGTTCTTCTTCAATTCGACGAGGGTTCTCTCACAAGAACATATGGCGAATATCGATACAGCTAAGTACAATAACCTCCAAGTGCCAACAGCGCTACGTACGGTACCATTGTCACTACAGTCATGCACGCTACAAGCCAAAAGCATTACGTTCAATGGCGCTGCGTGTCGTATCGATGGCACAGCTGTCTTGGTCGCTGCATCTCAATGGCGTGAGGTCGGAATAGCACCACTCTGCTGATGACGATTCTGGTGAGTGTGTCTGTGACCATTGTGCTGGTGTGCGTACGTGAATGTCTTCTAACCTGGTTGTTTCCGCGCCTATGGTCGTGTTGCAGGTTCTGATCTGTTTTTGATAGGTAGTCAACGACAGTAGGGCCGATGGCTTTTACATTTGTCTTTTACAGGTTCCTTTTATTTTTCTCTGTCTGTCTGTCTGTCTGTCTGTCTGTCTCTGTCTCTGTCTCTGTCTGTCGTCTCTCTCCTCTCTCTCTCCTCTCCCCTTCTCGGTCTGTCTGTCTGTCTGTCTCTGTCTGTCGTGTTTGTCTCTCTCTTTTCTCTATATATCTTTGTCTCTCTTTCTCTCTCCCTTATGTCTCTCTAACTCTCTCTCTCTCTCACACACACATACACACACATGTACGCGCGTGCACAATATGCACGCACGCACACACACACACACGCACACGCGCGCGCGTACACACTCGCACGCACACGCACGCGCGCGCACACATACGCACACACACACATACACACATGCGCGCACGCGTGCACGCACGCACGTACACACATATGCACGCACGCACCACACGCACGCAGGCGCGCGCGCGCTCACATACATACACATACACACGGCGCGCCTGCTCGCACACACACACACACACACACACACACACACACACACACACACACACACACACACACACACACGCACACACAACACTCACTCACAACACACACACGCGCGCGCGCACACACACCACACACACACACACCACACACACACACAATACACACACACACGCACGCACACATACACGCTGACACGTAATCCCGCATGCACGCATGCGCACACGCACACACTCAGACAGAGAGAGAGAGAGAGAGAGAGAGAGAGGAGGAGAGAGAGAGACAGACAGACAGACAGACAGACAGACAGCTAGACAGACAAACAGACAGACAGACAGAGACAGAGAAACAGAGAAGATGACAGAAACAGAGAAAGGCAGGGGACAGAGAGAGATATGAAGCGCTGTAGAAGGGTACCCTGAACTATCGCACCGTATTTCTACAGAAAAAACAAAACAAACAAACGAACGAACACAAATGTCATACGCCGTCGTCAAGCATGGCCCCAGCGTGTCTGCTCTGTGCTTGGTGCCTTTGTAATTTTCATTATCCATTGTTGAAAGAAATAATCTTCACAATTTTCCAACAGAAACATACGGAGCAAAAAGTCCAGAGAAAGAAATGGTGCTCATCCGAACGGAAATTGCCAAGCATCGGAGATTTTTTTTCTCTTTTCTTTTTACTGTCGTCAGTGATCCTCTACGAATGTCTGACATTAGTGATACCAATCAATTTTCATCTGGTCCATTAGGAAATTTAGGAATGTCCTCTGAATCCCACGAGTATCCTTAAATGCTTTTGAAATCCCCCCCCCCCTCTCTCTCTCTCTCTCTCTCCCCTCTCTGTGGTGGTCATGTATTTGGCCAGAACCCAATACGACAGATTGTCTAGTTTTCCTTGCCCGTTCCTACTATCACGCTCCAGAAAGTACAGCTTCCTTATTCCCATAGTCCTGGCACAAGAACAGAAGAAAAAAAAAAACCCTGATCAAATCACACACACACACACACACACACACACACACACACACACACACACACACACACACACACATACACACACACACACACACACACACACACATGAATAATGATAATCATCCCAAATTTTTCTATTTCTCAGTTCGTTCGTAAATTTATATAAAGTCTTCGAGTGAACAAATAGCATTTTTTGTGAATGGACTCATATGACTGGCTAGTCACGGCTGTTAGAGAGAATTGTGGATTACGGTGTTATTACCGTTTTTGAGTGTGCAAGGTATGTCCAATATCAAAGCAAATTACAAGTTTTGAGTGTGCAAGATATGTCCAATGTCATAGCAAATTACAAAAAGTAGTATTGGTTCGTGTAGTTATGCAAAAGGGTTGGGGTTTTTTTTTGCCTCGAGGATTAGCTCTTGATTATAATCAAAAGCTCCGGTATTGTTATTTGTGTGGGGTAGTTTCATGTAGTTCACCGCAACCAGTGTGTAAAACAACAACACAACAACAACAACAACAACAAAACTGATGACAAGACAGTGTCTATGTATTGATTTCAATGTCCTTTCCTACTCCCAGCATGGCGCTTTGGCGGTCGGCTGGGCTATAAGCAACACTACCTTACCTTACCCTCCTGCTCCCACCACCACCACCCTCCTTCCTTCTTTTCTGTCACCCCCCCCCCCCCCCCCCCCCCCTCTCATTTCCTCATTTAGTGCTTTTCAGGTGGTCATTTCTAATTACTATTATCTGTGTTCTATGAAACTCAATCAAAGCGTTTAGAAACAAGAGGCAACTTTCTGTATTGATAAACCCTTCTAGTTATACTTCCGTTTTTTCTGCCCTGTCTGGTCCTTGCTTTCTTCTGATCAAAGTTCTGCGGCAAAAAGTAATCACATTCTTAACCTGAGTTATGCAGAAGAAGAAGAAGAAGAAGAGAGAAGAGAAGAAAAGAAGAACAAAGAAGATGAAGAAGAGAAAGGAGAAGGAGAAGAAAACAAGAATAAGGAGACGAAGACGAAGAAGAATACGAGAAGCGAAGAGAGAGAAGAAGACGAAGAAGAACAACAACAGGAACAAGAACAAGAACAAGGACAAAAAAAGAATAAGAAGAAGAAGAAGAAGAAGAAGAAGAAGAAGAAAAATAAGAAGAGAAGAAGAAGAAGAAGAAGAACAACAACAACAACAACAACAAAACAAGCACAAGAACACACAAGAAACGACAAAATGTGATGACCACGATGCTAACGACATGATCGTTAAAAAAAAAAAAAGGCCAAAATATTGAAGTCTTTGCCGAAGACTAGAGCCCCACTAGATACACACCACTGTCCATCAGTCATTTGGCCGGCCAGACGTGACAACAGCACGCACGGGGGATTTGCACACAGCTCAGCTCAACTCAGAACAGGCAGGAATCAACAACACGCTCTGAATCCTGTCTCGGAGCCATACCAGGTCTGTGCTTGGTTTGATTTCAGCTTCATCCTTCCTCCAGCCATACCAGGTCTGTGTTTGGTTTTGATTTCTGCTACATCTTTCATCCAGCCATACCCCAGGTCTGTGTTTGGTTTTGATTTCTGCTACATCTTTCATCCAGCCATACCAGTCTGTGTTTGGTTTTGATTTCAGCTACACCCTTTCATCCAGGGTATCTACAGACCCGTGGCATCTTGTTAGTTCACGAGAGCCGCCGTCGTTCAACTCTCGAGCAAAACGGGATGGAGAAAAATGCAAATCAATGCAGTCAGATGCGTTTCAGTTGGTACAACTGGTAAGAACCATAACTCATTGTGTTTTTTGGGGTGGGGTGAAGAAAGGACAAGAGGGACAGAAGGCTAGAAGGCTGGGGTGGAGGAAGGGGAGGGAAGGGATTGTTGGGGAGGGGAGGGGAGGTATTGTGTGATGGCACTGTAAGTGTCGCAAACTAATGGCAGACTTAAGTATTGTCATGAGCACG